>JAEAOA010002072.1:1670000-1872500 GCA_016746295.1 Potamilus streckersoni
ATTAATTGGCTTTGATGAAATATAATCTTTTTATTTAATCTCCCTATCATTAGAACGACTATGAAATTATTATATATATATATATATATATATATATATATATATATATATATATATATATATATATATATATATATATATATATATATATATATTTACTCGTGGAGTAGATTATACGCTATTTCGGTCACTCGGTCTACTCCGATCCTGGGAGTTATGGACATACACTGGTAGAGCTTTGAGGCATATTAATTGGCTTTGATGAAATGCAATCCCTTCATTCAATCCCCCTGAAGGTCCAACGCTGCACATTATGTTTCAAACACGGACGTGAACGAAAACATCCCTTCTAACCAACTACCCATATCACCTACCAAACAATACACAGTGCTATGAGTGCTAGACTAACCTATTTTTATACAAAACAAGACACTAATAACATACATTTTGTACCCAGAGATAAGAATTTCTTGTTAAGAAAAATGCCAAACACACACAAACGCATCAAAGCCCACAAACACACATTCACTCAAACGTATGCGTGCGCACAAACACATATTTAGGGACAAGTGCTTTTTTGCTATTGTAAAAACCAAACACACAAACATATACACGCACATAAACACATGTTTTGGTTGTTGTTGGCATCCGTCCGTCTTCGATAGACGATGGTGTAGCTCCCTGTTTTGGTGCCTTATCTGCACCGACGCGAGTGGCTGAAGAGTCCGACCATTGCATGACAATTGATTCACCAATTGACAATTGGTGAAGATTGATTCTTGTTGAGGCTGTTGTTGTTTCGCCTTCCTCTTGGCTCCCTTTGTAGCGAGGTTTGTTTTTATTCCTTCCTCTGCTTTCTGAATGCCTTGTCTCACAGCAAGTCGCCACTCCTAGCGATTGTTAGCACAACTCTCCCAGTTGTTGACGCTGATGTTGACCGTTTTCATGTCCTTCTTGAAGACGTCTTTGTATCGCAGACGTGGCCGTCCAGTTGGCCGTGTGCCTTCTGCTAGCTCGCCGTATAACGTATATGAATGTAGCCTGTATCCATTCTCCTGACGTGGCCGAGCCACCTTGGCGCCTCTCGCTGAGGACGGTGAACATGCTATTCATGCTGGCCAGTTCCAGAACCTCCCTGTTGGGTACTTGGTCCTGCCACTGGATGCGTAGAATGCGTCGAAAATCTCAGATGGAATCTATTGAGTTTCCTTTCGTGGCTAGTGTAGGTGGTCCATGCCTCGCTACTGTAGAGGAGTGTGCAGTTCACCTCTGCATCAATGGAGAGCGAGCTGCAGATGGTGGACACAAGGTATGTAAAGTTGTCAACAACTTCAAGGTTGTACATATCAATGGTGATGGTTGGAGGGGAGTCTACATCTTGCGCCATGACATTCGTCTTCTTCAAACTGATCGTCAGTCCGATTTCTTTACAGGCGTAGGAGAGGTGACATACCAGCTGCTGAAGTCCTTTTTTCTTTATGTGATGTCA
The DNA here is from genome assembly GCA_016746295.1 of Potamilus streckersoni. Classification (NCBI taxonomy): domain Eukaryota; kingdom Metazoa; phylum Mollusca; class Bivalvia; order Unionida; family Unionidae; genus Potamilus; species Potamilus streckersoni. The sequence goes on from JAEAOA010002072.1 coordinate 1,671,490, forward strand.
AAGCTGCATTGTCAGCGAAGATCAATTCACGTATGAGATTCTCTGTGACTTTGGTCTTTGCACGGAGACGTATTGGTGTTGAACAGTTTGCCAGTTGCCCTGGTGTGAATGTACACTCTTTCGCTGCAGTCCTTGAAGGCGTACTGGAGGAACACAAAGAAGAATAGTTTAAAAAGGGATGGTGCAAGGACACATCCCAGCTATACTCCACTGCTGATTTGGAAGGCTTCTGATTTTGAAAACAACCAAATTGAACACCGCGGAGTCAAGCTCAAACTAGGCCAAAAATCCATCACCATCTATGACATCTATGATCCTCCCACCCACCAGCCTCCAACAAATCCTAAAGAAACGATGCAACGACAGCATCATATATGGAGAATATAGTTCACACAACAAAGAATCGGGATGGAAACAAACGAATATAAGAGGAACAATATAAATGCATAACAGAAGCAACCAACTTTAACTTATTTTCACCCTTATTGGTCAATAAATTAAATAATCATTGTAAAATTTGTAAATGCATATCATAATCAATTTAGCATTGTCACAAGCAGCTTGTCCGATGAAAATGGCGGCCGAAAGCATTGCCTGGAGGTGTGTCTAATTTACGCTCGCTGATTGTTTAATTGATCAAGAATGATTGACAAGCTGTGATAGGACAGCTGTTAATTAAGTCGCTCAACAATGGTACCTCTCCGGTGGCCTAGTGACTAGATCGTCCGCCTCTGATGCGGAATGTCGTTAGTTTGATTCCCGGCCAAGTCATACCAAAAACTTTTAAGAAAAGTATTAACAGCTGCCTCTCTTGGCGTTCAGCTTTAAGAAGTTAGTATTGGGACTGGTCAGGATGATGTGACTTGGTGATACATGATGCTACATATCTGTGGCAAGATGCTCCGATGCAAGATATCGCTGTAAACTTCCACACTGCAGACAACGTAGAGATAGGACTGTCAAATTCTTAAAGATATGTTTTAAAAAAGATCCAAATTAAACACAACACACATGCTTGACAAAGGCGGTAAGATTATGTGATTACGAATCTGGGAATAGTAATTGGAGAACGTGCGCCACAGTGGCTGTTTTTCGGGTCACTGATTTCTCGGGTCATTTCACTTTCATGGATTATTCATGCTAATAATAAAGGGGTTGCATAACATGTGGTTGGCTTGCTAAGATAGGTAATATTCATGGGAAATGCATAAAGGTAAGCAAATCCAAAACGATTAATCATGACACTACTCTTGCTGTTGACACCACCTAAATACAAAAGCAAGGGATAACTGCCACTTTACCCATGATTGGTGTCCCATCAAAAGTACGTTATAATTTTTGTGGGTTTGTTTTGTTTCGGTTATATTCTTGGAGATGATTTAATAAAGGACTTGATCTGCAAATAATAACTTCCTTGCTTCAAAAATAATGTGTGGGATTTTTCATAAAGCATATATCGTTCCGGGATTGTACAAAAATCAATAGTGCATACCTAGCTCATTTATAGTTCCAATTTGACATGCAAATAATAACATGTTTATAAAAATCTAGTTTGAAATGAAAGATACACAACACTCAAACAACTAGGATTATATAGAAACAGTGTTTTTGCTTGCAGAAGAGATGTTTATATGGCAATACTATATTTTCGCACCAACAATGTGTCATAGTAATAACATTGGGAAAGGCTACCATAATAGTCAAGAATTAATAAGTTGCTTGTACTAGGCAGGCAATGGCCGTGTCTCTCACCTCCTTGAGCAGCTCTACATATGGGAGAAAAATGATGTGGTAAAATGACATCATAGAGTGGACGTCTTCAAAGCTGTAGTCAATGACTAGGGTGGAAGAATTTCGAGATGAACACAATGGTCACATTTTCGAGACCCTTGAGAACCATACAGCAGCATGGCTATCTTTTGTGGTCATGAGTCTGGATGGGAATGTGATAAGCCAGAGAGCAACTGCACATGAAACGCCATGTGTGACAATGGATTGGGTCATTATATCTGATCCGTCTCAACCGAGGTTAACAATGACCTCGCCATCCGATGTACACTAAGACTGAATTAATAACTATGCTATAGGCACAACTACCATCAATGTACGGGCAAGATATATTATCTGCATTGGAATGTGGAACATTCAGACTGGTACCGAAATTCTAGCATATAACCCATGAGATCGCAAACTCCGATTGGCACATAATTGAATTATGCGATATGATCTAGAAGAATTTAGGAGAGTTGAACTTATGAAGGACACGGTGATTCACTTATGTGAGAATTAGTAAAAGCATAAGCAATGAGTACAATATATAGCACTTAAAGACATTACTAGCAGAGTAATTTGTCTAACAAGATTATTATCATCTAATTGCTGACATATTACTCCAACACGATATTTCATGACGAGGAAGTGGATGAGGTTTATGAAGAGATTCAATATTTCATTAAACAGATACCAGAGATGAATAGCGTAGTTACTGAAGACGACTGGATGTCAATGTTGTGTATGACGCATTGGAAGACTAGCGGGAAGTGCGTGATCCATAATATAAAGAACATACGAATAAGGTGAACTTCAGCTTCTTGACGTCCCAATCTACAGTAATCCAATGCTAATGAACAACCATAGATTATCTAAAGAGGCATATTTCAGATGGAAAAAATCACGACTGGATTGAGTACATCTTGCTGAGGATTTCACATCCGGTCTAGGGTTATCATTGTCATAACACATTGCATCACAGTAGCTTTCATAGGCAGCAATCATAACATGCTGATAGGCCATGATTTTGAACTTTAAAACTTCAAATCTAAGCATTGCTCCAGCGTATACGGAAGCAGTAGGCAAAATGTTACACCAATGAAACTTCTTGGCGCTCAGGACATCAACACAGATTTATAGATCATCGCCTGCATCACGACAGAAAGAGGCATTGCCAGATAGTTGCTTGGCATGTGTGCTACTCCAAACAATCTGCAACAAATGTCTGAACCTCTCTATTAGCTTGAATGTCACTGCTCATTTTAGGAAGGGAATCTGCAGCTGTGCAAGAAGTACCAAACGGACATTATCATAAATCATCCATGAACGTTTATGCTTAAAATAACCCCCAACAGACTGAAACCCCAATCAGATAACACCATTCCTGAAGCAACAGACCTAATTCAGAGAATGAAGAATCACTGTATAACAGTTCTTCGAATCATAGAAAACTCTGAAATAATATATTTGCTGCATCGAAAATATCTTTGTATCATTTCTTGACTGACTTCCAGAAGCCTTTGGACAAGGCATGGAAGGCAGCCTTATGGGCCACATAAGCGCAACATGAATGCAAAATTAATAAACACCTAGAACATTTGTATAACAATGCAACTAGCGTAGATCTCGTCATTGACAACATCGGATATTAGTTAATGACTACAGTTGGAGACTGACAATGGTGCCATCTGTCACCCATTCTCTTCAATATCTACCTGAAAAGAATCGTGTTTGGATCCATGACCCCCTAAAACACAATGTGGGCAGAATTAGTGCTGGAGGCATAAAAATCTCCAAACTGCGCTTTGCTTATGATATTGATGGCATAGCAGGAGATAATCGAAAACTGGAAACCTTAGAAAAGAAGCAATAAGATAACCGATAGAGATCAGGGCTACTCAGACCAAGCTAATCACAAACAAATCGAGTGACATCCATAAAGAAACATGAGTGAATCGACAGAAAGCTCAACAAAGTTATAAGCTTCATTTACCGCCTCCGATGAAGGTTCAAAACAAGTTCTTCATGTGGTTGTCCCGAGAACAGTTCATCTATCGAGACTGAGGGACAGCATTATTACGCTAAGATACAAGATGAACTTGTAACATAGGAAGATGTTCTCATCACCGTAAAGATATACAATTTAAGATGGTATGTCATATCTCACGCTCATCGAGACTGACAAATGCATCCCTACAAGGCGCAATGAGAAGGAAGATAAAACCAAGCAGAGGGAAGAAGAAATAACTTCAAATAGTGGACAGGTGTGGAGTTTGCAAAATCCCAAAGATCAACGGAGAACATGCTACGATGAAATGATATTTCGCGAGGTCACGAAGACGACGCATCTTATGGGAGAAATGAAAAAGTGAAATGACAAATTCCAAGAGGAAGACGAAGTCGGCTCTTTGGATTCGGATTAGATGTTGCTATCATACAGTTTGAAGGACTGATAAAATTGAATTAGAGTTTAATGTTGAGGTATTGTATATGTCCTCTTTTAAAGCTTTTCATTGTGAAATTCTAGTTTATTTTAGATCAAGAAGCCGTTGTATCTCAGTTAGAAGTCTGATTAGCAATTGAATAATCACAGTTTCGGCTCTATAATTGTCTGCTTCGCTTTGTCATTTGGAAAAGCACTCAGCTAACAATTATTGTTGCATTATATAGCCAATAATATGCTAAACTTGATGTAAAATCCACAAGTTCATACACAGTTTGTTTGGTCATGTTTTCATATGATGTTATGCAAGGTAATGTATCGTGTCTACTCACCTTGGATATTTAAAGCACGCAATGGAAAGATGAATACTAAACATACAAATCTCCTCTAGACACAGCAACATACTCTACAAAACAATAGACTTAGTAAAAATGTTAAATCATTTTTTTTGAGCGAGCACTGTTAATCAATAGTGTGGTGAAGGTGAATAAAAGTGCGATGGCGATTTAATCTGTGTCGTATATTTGGCTGTTCTATTAAAGCAGCATATATTATGTTTTGTGAGCCCAGGTTTGTAATAACACAGTTCCAAGTGTGTTCTATGTTGTTGACTCCTCTAAATCACATTTAAAATTATATTCTAAGAGTTCAATGTAAGACGAAATTTGACACAAAAGAAATCGAAACCGACACATCGCCGTGTTTGTCCACGAAATATTCTTTGAAATAGTGTTTTTCTCTGTAAAAACTAACAATTGTAGACTATGTATGAAAACTAAAAATTTTTGCATGCTTGAATAAAATAGGGCCTGCAGTAGACGAATGACCCTACAAAACACTCCCAATCTAGAAATCAGAGCTTCTCAACCAGTTCACCCCTTCCGCGCATTGGGATGATCACAATGAGATGAAGCACGTGATAACGTTTTATATGTTTATCTTTCAGCGGAGAGTATGCAATTATCACTCTGTTTCTCCGCCTATCTCTTCATCTGATCAAAAGTTTTTTTATAGTGTTTATTTCTTCCTTTTAGGCACGATAACTTTAGATCTCGACATATAGTGATCAAAATTAACAATGACAGCACATCCATTGTCTTCCTGCCACTTGCGATTTCTACAGTGATCTTCCCCAGCGTTCCGTTCAAAAAGTTATATGGAGAGTTTCATGAATCTTCTGGCAAGATACTTCCACCCCCATCTGATAGGCCATTTCTTCCTCGGCTAATATCTCTTAGAATATCTATCTCATTTGTATGAATGGTATCGTATGCGAGCGTTTGCGGATATATACTTCTTCGTCTGCAGATTTATGATAGAAGATGTTTAACTTAGCATGTTGCTTGGTTGGTCAGGAGCCCAATCTATTTGAAAATTCTTCTCATGTCCGCTTTTTTCGTCCTGAAGACAGCACTTAGGAATTTCGGACTTGAGTTTGTAGAGGTGGATGACTTCCATAGCTTACTTTGCGGACCTCGTCTAGCCGTTGGTCCATGCAGTCTTTCAAATGATATATACAACGTCCAGGTTTGACAGTTACGCAAATCCTTCGAGGATCTCAATGAAGACAAGAAATTATTCTCTTGTTTTATTTATAGCTCCACCCTCTTACCGACTAAAATTCCAGTTCTTAAAAGATTATACAGACTGTTTCTTACCTTCCTATGGTTCTCGTACTGCCCGTATAACTCTGGAACACTGTTTTGTGCTACAACAACACTTCTGATATTGATTGTCCACTTGTTTGCCTTCTTTTAGTTGTCAAACTTGTTTTCCTAATTGTGGGGTCTCAATGTTTTACAATGACACAAATCTAATCAGCTGTTGAATCTATTGTATAGTTTTATATGTGGGTAGATTGGGGTACAGTGTTGGCGCCGCGCTAATTTTGGTGTATGAGCTGGTTGCTACGAGCTCTCTGTAGCCGTGTCTGAAACAAAATTAGGGTTACTATATGGATTCTGTGCGAGTGGTGGTTTTCGGGCAAGCTTCTAGTAATGGAAAGCTTTGTGTGGTATCCAATTGTTCTACGAGTTCTAAAAACCTCTTGGAGTCTTCGATGAACAAAACTTTTGCTTGTCGTGACCAATGTTTCAATTATAAATTTAGCCTTCTATGTTTACCCTGGTGTATTGAAATGTATGATATGCTATCTACCGTGTTTTTAATTTTTCCTTATGATCGATTCTGGCTATGAGTGGAATGTGTTCTTGTTCTAACGTTATTTTAATTAACGTTTGTCTCTTTGCGTGACCTGAGCTTAGGATATTCTTCGCTAAAGACCTTACTGAAGTGTAATCGTATGATAGAAAGCCATTCGATCAACAAGTATTATTCATGTATTATACTTTATATTATATAACCTATATTTGCTTTTGATCTATTTTGCTTTGTTAGAAACACAGCCCACGTCCGGTTGGTTAATGATATGTTATTAACAGACAGTTAATGCTTCAGATGTGTACATAGGACATACTACCCGGTATACACATATGTAATCTTATCTTTAGGTTTAATGCACTCTCAAATTCTGTGTGATTAATTAACATATTTTTAGCTTTGTGGTATAAAATTAAATGATAGTTCGTATGTGCCATTGTAAATCTGGAATATCGGCGAGAGCAGACACCAACATACCGGTGATACACTTTGATACAAGAATGTCCCCTTTTGTGATAGTGTTAAAAACAGATAGCCCAGACCTCATGTAATTATAAAAAGAACAAACATATGAGGTTTACAGATTATTCCCTCATTTGGTCTGTATTACCGTTATTGAACCATGCGTATCAATAACCTTATCTCATATGCATGAACGTAAAAACGGAGTAAATAAGAAATAGCATGATTCCTATCAGGTATGCAAGCACTTGCAAATATGTATAAGATATTACCTTTTCATAGGATAAAGAAGATCGATTATGTTTTATTTTATAGCATTAATATATTGACATTAAGGCTGCTAATAGGTAAACATATATCATTTAGAAAACTCAGATTTGATATCTTTCTAGCATCTGGATCATATTTAGATATTAATTTTGATATTCTGAGAAGAAATTTCTAAACAATATTTTTCTATTTTCTTCACATTGTTTTTACTTGAACGTTGGAAACATTTTCAATATAAACAGCTATACACATTCCTGTATGTGACCAGTCATGAAAAAGGTTCAACAATATTTTAACTTTGTGTAAATCTTCCACAACTCTATCACGGTCAAAAGAGCTGCTTTTGTATTGCATGTGTCTGCTTTAATGTTGCAAACATGTGTCGATTGTATCGTCCTCTTTTAGAAACACTTTTGAGCCATCAGTAATATTAATATACAAATTAAAATTTCCTAAGAATTAAAAATATGATCGAAATGCATCAATGTTAATTTTAGCAATGCTGTAACAGTCAGGTTTAAAATTATTTAAAATATGTGTATTTACTTGCACGATAAAATAACTTTTCTTGTAAGAAGATAATCATACATTTTCCAACGCGAGTATTGATATATCATTTGTGCGGATTTCCAAAAAGTTCGTGGTTTATTCAGAAAATTGTTTGCATTTAAGTAATGAAATCGATTCGCCCTGGCGCCACAAGTCACCAAATACTTAATTGCTTTTCTGCCTATTTATATAAAGGAACACTAGAGCTACATTGATAATATGAATACGTACTATTGATAACCATAATAATAAGAAATAGTTTAGTGAAGAAGTGTCGATTGTGCAATTCAATATATCTATTCAAATGCTTGTCTTCATAATATATGATCAAGGTTAGCTGCACCCTTCTTCCAGGGTTTATATAGATCGTAAGATTGCCTGTAAGGAGTTGAGTGAACCATTTGTGACATTTACGTTCCAGACAGTTTACAAAGATATGAGTGTAAAAAGTACTTTTTCCAACACGAGTATTGATATATCATTTGTGCGGTTTTCCAGAAAATTGTTTGCATTTAAGTAATGAAATCGATTATCACTGGCGCCAAAAGTCACCAAACAAATGAATTATTTTTCTACCTATTTATATAAAGGAACACTCGAATTACATTGATAATATGAATACGTACTATTTATAACCATAATAATAAGAAATAGTTTAGTGAAGAAGTGTCGATTATGCAATTCAATATATCTATTCAAATGCTTGTCTTCATAATATATGATCTAAGATAGATACACCCTTCTCCCAGGGTTTATATAGATCGTAAGATTACCCTAAGTCACCAAATACTGAATTACTTTTCTGCTTATTTATAAAAAGGAACAGTCGAACTACGTTGATAATATAAATACGTACTATTGATTACAATAATAATAGGAAATAATTTAGTGAAGAAGTGTCGATTGTGCAATTCAATACATCTATTCAAATTCTTTTCTTCATAACATATGATCTAAGATAAATACACCTTCTCGCAGGGATCCTTTCATACGAGTAATTGAGCTTTTGTGTATTTCTCTCATTATATCTAACCTTCCCTCTTCCTCTCTCACTGATACATATTAAGCAATAACTTCCTTGTACAGTATATGTTACAAAATCTAATATTTGTTACACAGTTATGAAAAACAAATGGAAGAGCAATTATGACAGAACAAAACAGAACATAATATAACTTCATAGCACAAACTCTGTTGTCCTAGTCGTTAGAGCGTCCGAGCAGACGAGGAGGGAGGTCACGGATTTGAACCCCGGCCGAGTCGTGCCAAATACTTCTTACAATGGTACCAACAGATGCCTCGCTAGTCGCTAAGCATTAAGAGGGTGATATTAGGACTGGTCAACATGATGTCAGAATAATGTGACTGGGTGGGGCATGATGTTACATGTATGCGGTTTGATGTCCCAGTGTTAGACATTAATATAAATCGCCACGTTGCCGACAACGAAACAAATCCAGATCACATTGACAATTTCTTTGCAGGATTAGGTCTAACACTATACATATTATTTTAAGCAGGAATATAATGTATCGGTTATGGGTACACCGAAGATGGAGATCCGACGGGTATAAGCAAATATTTGATGAAAAGTTTGAACACACCTTGACAAAATGCAATGAAACGGCGATACACCTAATTGTTTTCATGTTACATCGGAACAAATGTCATTTATCTAAAATATGTTGTTATTATTCGCACGTTATGATTTTCATTATTTCGCTAGCCATTAAATTTGAATGTGTTAACAATTCCTTTGAGATATTTATAAGTTATATATTATATCCTTTTTTCGGTAACACATCACAATACTGACTTTGTAAAGGATAAGGCAGTTCACGACATGAATCTATGAGGGAGATAATAGTAGTATAGGGAAATGAGAGTTTTAGCCCACTTTATTTTTTTTTACCCTCCAAACAAATATAAATTAAATGAGGGTTTTAGCTCACTTTTTTTTAAGCCTCCAAACAAGTATAAATTATAGTCCTAAATTATCCCACACCTCATAGGGAAATGAGGGTTTTGGCTCACCACTCCCCTCCCATACCTCCTCCCCCACCCCCGCCAAACCCTCATTTCCCTATACTACTACTATGTAGACAGATATTTTGTAACCAGACAAAACAACAGGTGTTAGAATACGATAAGCTCTGTCAACAGAAGTGACGAATTTGTTAGAACAGCGTATGTATGGAATATGATTATTCTAAAGACGGCAAATATGTTTTACCACAAATTTTTTATCAGATAACAGGATGAAAATTAAACTGTGCATTATAACGTTTCAGTTAACAAGGTGGAAATTAAACTAGCATTAGAATGAAAACGATAGTATTTTATATCTCATTACCAATGATTAATTTTTCAACTGTTGATATTAGAAATACTTCACTATCACGACTATAGATACTAAATTTTACTTTACCGCTCACACAGCGATGGGACTCAAACAAATCTTTCATTTCTGGTTTGTTCAGAGGATAGGTTTTGTTGATAAAATATGCCTTTGACCGATTGAAATCAATTGTGAGTTTAGTATAGTTTTGTTGGCTAATGGGGCTGTGAAAGTTAAATTCCGCTATCAACTTTTGATACAATTGTTCGAGATAATTGAAATACACGCTGTTATCAGATCTGATGAGCGAAAGTTTTAACTTGTCACGTGTTCCATTAAAACATATACCTGATGTTTCATTATTAAATTCAACTGTCCATTGTTCACCGTCCATTAATAGATATTTGATGTTACTATTGTAGCTATATGTCATTGTCAAATTTTCAAACATTATTTTATAAGTTTAGATAAAATTTCAGTTGGAAAAGATAATGTCGAGTATAGATCTATCATCATGACAATACCCAAGGGCAAATGTATCTACCCCATTTTTACAATAGCGTTTGTCATCAAAATTATACAATCCACGTTTGATAATGACATCTGTTTCGAGTTTATGATGATTAGTTTGAATTACCATAGCTCTCATAAAACTAACACCGCCATCAAGCGCATACCTGTAGTCATCAAATTTCATAAACACTTTAACAAAATCACGAGGCAGACCTTTTGCTTTTTTCGTTATTTTATTATTGTCCAATAATACGGCACACATTTTACTACGTAATCCGATAAAGTATTTGATAGCGCTTGAGTTCATTTCATCTTTAAACTTACCAATAACCTTTTTATTTGTGTCATGAAATTTACTGTCACGTGGATAATCGGAAAGATCAAACAGATGTCGATTATTGTACATGTCCTGATAGATGTCCTGACATTCGATTTCATACACGAGCGAATCAGTATCAGTAAACAATAATCTACTAGCCGGCCACTGATTTTTAACAAAAGTGTAATGAAAATCGTACACCAGCCACTTTGATAAATCTAACACTGCAGCTCCAACATAGATCGGCTTGTTTAGTTTTAGATTTACTTTTCATCTTTGTATTGCAACAAGATTTTCATTAAATATTTTCATGCTCACAAAATCATCGTCTGACACAAGTTTGTTTCTGCGATTGACATCATTAACTATTTCAATATTTACACGTTTCCTAATATTCTCCATCGTCTTACCAAAAACAGAATTGTTCATCAGTTTAAAGAAGTTTTTTTCAAACTCTGTTTTCGCTGCAGCTCTTCTTGAAGTGTTTGAGTTAATATAACCTCTCATCCACGGCGACTGATTAAATTTTAGTACACGATGAACTTTTCTCAACACAAGACCAGCATCGACTGCTTGTTTTAAAACTTTGTAATGCAAAACGTAATTTTTCTTATCAAGTAAATTTGGTACTAGTTTCTTGACCATGGAATGTTGCCTTGGTGACGCTAACGATTGTTGTTCTTTTGATAACAAACTATAATCTATGACCATCGATTCCGCACAGAAAGGGTAATCGTTATGTAATTTGTGTAGCGAATTTGGATAATCAAGATCAACTTCAACGAAATAGGAAACATCTTCGGGTATCATTTTTCTGTCTCCGATAGAAATAGATCAGCCGTGATCCAATGAAATCCACCAAGAGGCAATGGTTCTGCCATCGAATACCCGTACAAGTTATTACAATCTAGATAAACTATATACTTCGAAGGAAGGTCAGGGTTATACTGTTTCAAATATTTGTTGTTTGCTTCAGCATACTTTTTTTATCACGCTAATACCGCCTCGGATACCTTTTTCAATAAAATTGAACATATCAACATCAGTCAGTAATTCCAACCTTACCTTACTAAACTTTAGCAGAGCATCCCATGACAGTCCAGGGGCAGAATAATACCAGCAAGGATCTAGTCCGTAATTATTATAACCCACTTCTCGAAAACTTTCAAAATTTTTTCCTAATAATAACACGTCAGTTTTCAAATACAAATCATGATAATCACCAAAAGTCTCACAATCAAACTCTTTCCAGATATCTTGTGCATACCTGTAGTCATCATCAGTTATATTTTCATTTTTAAGTTGTGAGTAAAATTTATCTTTGCCAGGTAAAGATGTTTCATCAAATTTACTCCAGTCGTCGAGGTATTCGTATGGAAAAACTCCTTTTTTAGCTAGTAGATTAAATTTATCTCCAAAACAGTCTCTTAGGTTATGAAATTTACTACAACCTTTTACTAGCTCTTCTAACGAGGCTGCCATAAACTGCAGGCTGTCAATAAAACGCAATTTACCTAGCGTAACTGACATGTACTTTTCAAAATTATTTGGGATGCATTTGATGACGTTATCGAGTTTTAGACGAGATTTTATATCAGGATCACCAAAAGCTTCTACAATAATATGGCTATCATATCCTCGAAAATTGTGAAGAATAACCGGAATAAAATCTGGAGCATGAAATTTTAAATTACACTGATTATGAGCCGCTCCACGATACTGTCCAGTCAAATAACAATGGTCACGTACTTTTTTGTTGTCAGAATCAAAAGCTTTTGCACAAATATGACAAATTTCTGCTTGCTCGTGATCGGATTCTTGTTGAGGTGTTAATTTTAACATTGGCGTTACTTTTTTCAAACGATAAGTAATATTATCAACTTCATTAATCAACTGCTTGAGAAGGTAGATAGCTGGATTTTTACCACGATATAATTTAATTGGCTTAGATAATCTAGAATCAGTACAACAAAATACCTTATACGCTACTCCACACGGAACATGATTTTGAACTTTTCTTGTACTCGATTGATTAGGATTATTTTCTACTCCAAGTACAGGTTGAAGTAAACACTCAAAATCAGCGTATATAAGGAAAGGAATTTTTAGTTTGTGATTATGATGGACAAACTGTAACACACTATCTTTTTTAGATGGCATTGTTATTTTTTGCACATCATTACAGTACTGCAAATGCTTTTGTAATGTTTCACTGTTAGCACAACCATGCAAGCAGCGGTAACAAAAGAACTTTTTGTTCCTAATTTTTTTTTGTACTGTTTACCAACTAGTCCGTTAAAGTTTTAAAACCAAACGTAATGATTTTTGTAAAACAGTAAATTTATAGTCGATTGTGAAGCTTTTTCTGAAATATATCTCGGGTATACATCCTCTTTTTCATCTAGTCCGAAAACGTTTATTGAAATATTATTTTGCTTTTCAAATTTTGGTATTTGATTTTCTGCCACTGGAAAGTTAATATCTTTAAATTTTAATCTTGACACGTGAATGATATATTTTTCAACGCGATCAGCGTGTTTTTCTGCTGGAAATAGTACGGAAAGAACAGCCCATTGGAAACACTTGTTATCTACGTTTTTGATGTTTATACAACATCTTTTACTTTTTTTTTGGTGGCAGGTCGATGTATGAACTACCTCGTAATGCGTTATATTTCATCGTGTGAAACAATATTTCTTTGATCATTTCAAACTTCCAACCCGAACCAAATTGAGCGAATTCCTCTATTTTTTCCAGATTTCTTGGTGCATTTCATCAGAAAGTGATAACAGATCAGTCCCAAGCCAAACACGTCTTGATTTTGCGTTCATATAAGGTTCTGCAATTTCCTTGTTAGTTAATTCTTCCCTTATAACTAACTTTGAAAATATAACATGATATTGCACAAATAATCTGATACTTTTGTGTTTTTCGAGCTCACGTTTTACAGTTGTCTATAGTAGGTGGTAAAGATTTGCTGCATAAAATTTACTAAAACAATTTGATTATCAAACTGATAACTATTATCAAAACCTGCAAAAGCAGTCGCTATTTTATCAGGTTCTCCCATTAGGATTCTCTTAGCTATATCACGCAATTTTAACATTATTATAATATAATGTAATATCTAATTGATAATTTACCTCACACTGCGCATGCGCTAAAAATCAACTGAAGATAAAAAAATCGCTTACAATATAATGACAGCAAATCTAACAAACACATGTGAGCAAGAAGCATATCAAATTCACTCAAAGTATAACTTTACCTCACACTGCACATGCGCTAAAAATCAATTAAAGATAAAAAAACGCCTATAATATAATGACAGTAAATCTGACAAGCGCACGTGAGCAAGAGATATATCATGTTCACCCAAAATACAACTTATACGCTGCAAATACATTAGGTTCAGTTATTAACATCAAAACTAGAATATCTGTTGGCAAATTAACGTCAGCGGGTTATACGATTAATGTAAAGGGAGATAATGCCGAGAGGATTGCAATGCTTAGAAAAGATTTTATTCACACATTGTTTTGCGATGATATTCCAGAGGGACAGCGTGTATATCACGTGAACGATAAAGTGACTGATGACAATATTGAAATCTTATCCTTAGAAGATGAGTTTCAGCCACATCCTGTCTTTGATTTATACGAGGCTAACGATCGCGGTATTATTAGAAACAGAAAAACTAAAAACTTTCTTGGTACTATGAGTAATATGGGATATATCAGGGTAACTGTTAGAGGAACATCGCCAAATCAAGTTCATTAATATGGTCATCGTTTTATTTACGAGCTGTTCAACGGATCTATACCCAATGGTCTTGTTATTAATCACATCAATAACGTAAAGACTGACAATCGATTGGAAAATTTAGAACTAGATAACCAACAGGGAAATATAAGAAAAAGACGAGGTGGTGGTATTAATTTTAGATGTCCATCAAAACCTGTTATTTCAAAAAACCTCGAAACGGATGAGGAGACTAAATTCAAATCGATTTCAGCTGCGGCGAAATATTACAAGATAAATCCCGCAGTCGTAAAATTTGTAGCTGATGGAGTAATGAAATCAACTTTTTCAAGCGAATAGGATGCTTGGATTCGTTTTAGATATGATGATCAATAATATTTTGTAATTCAGTTTTAGTTAAGCAACGATGAGCAAATGCTATGATATCATCGTAATTAAATTTTAGCGTCGTTACTGCACTTTCATTAATTTTATTTTTTTCTGCTTCTGTTAGCAATATTTTATGAAAATCACCTTGCATTAGAATAACGTCAACACTATAACCCAACAAACATTTTCTTACCGCTTCGGCTAGTTCGTTGTAATTTAATATATTAACATTTTGGTGATATTTTATCTCATCAGTCATCTTATAACAATAATTTAGATAAAAATATATTATAATAATGGACTTGATGAAACGACTCGCTGAACTCTACAAACAAGATACTAGCGACAAAGTCGCCAGCGATAAGGTCGTCAGTGATGAGGTCACATTTTCCAAAGATTTCATAGACAAATCTATTGGTTATAATGAAGATGATATTTTATATAACAATGAATCTGATGATGATGGTGAAATAGTCACTGTTGCTGACAGATCAAATTACAGCAGACCAACAACTAAACGATATAATGTCAAGTATCACATTGCAAAAAAAAATAATGAAATTTAATTTTACCGTTGCCCAACAACAACTGTTTTGGCAGCTAATCAAACCTTGCTTAAACATCAGAATTCCAGGCCGACAGAAAAATATCAAATTCGATTTCATATTTGTCAAGATTTTTAATCTAATGACGATCTCTGACGATCGTAATCAGTATCTAATATCGTTATATAAACCAGTAAAATGTAAATCTGTCAAGCAAAAGTATGAGAAAATTTATAATAACATTATATCATAATCTGCTTAGTTGGGATCCAACTGTTACATTTATCGCTATACCCACGCCATTTGACTAAACTTTGATTTCCTTTTTTCTTAATTACTTTCTCGATAACAAAAAACATTCTGCTCACTTTTTTGTAGTTCTTATTCATAAAAACTACCTACGATCGGTTTCCCTGCCAGATCTTTTAAAACGTACGTTACAGGTATTGTGAAAAGTACCTTATCAACTACAAATACTTCTTCGCTCCAGTTTGGAGTAAATCCTTTTGCAAATACCTTTTTTGTCAAAGAAATTCTAACTTTATCACCAACCTTAAATTTATGTCTGCGGTACATGTTTTCATTTGCTAATATTGGATTTTTAATAGCTTTTTTTAGGTGTCATTTTGATGGTTCGATGTTTCGTGTTATTATATTCACCTACGATTTTAGAAAGGTCATCGGTGTACTTGTTGGATTTTTTAGCTGTCATATGTTTGTGTAATTTTTCGTTTAGCGTGCGATTAAATCTCTCAACAACAACGCTTTTACCTTCGTTTCCTTTAACATACCATTTTATATTATTTTTTTCTAGAAACTGTTCAAACTTTTTGTTATTGAACTCGGATCCGTGATCAGTCCAGATTTTATTTGGTTTTCTTTCTGTACTCGTTATTATTTGTTTTAGCGCATCAGTCATTGAAGTCCCTGTCTTATCCGAAACAGATACACTGAAAGCGTATTTGCTAAAAACATCTATAACATTAAACAAATACCTTTTTGGAGCACCATCAGCGCCAACGTTAAACTGAGCTAGATTGTATACATCCACCAAATCTATTGCCCAGATATCATCTACACCATTAGCGACAACTTTACGTCGTGAAAACGTTTTTTTAGGTCTGTGCAGCTCGACTGCAAGATCATCGTATACTTTTTTACCGAGTCCGAGTTTATATTTTGTTCCTATTATTCCCTGAACAAATCTTCTATCAAAACGTTCTCGTAAATTTGTTGGCTCCATATCACGTAATTCGTCTAACATTACTTTATCACAATCTGCTTTCGAGTTTTCATGATCACGATAACAGATATCATGACGCATCGCTATTGCATCCACATGATTATAAGGCTCTTGACCTGGCAATTGATTGTCGTTTTCATCTAGTTGTTGATCTAGCGGATTGTAAGGTCCTATATACCGATGACCTGGCAATGTCCAACCGCCTTTTGGTTTTGGTAATTTTCCAATAATTGTATGTATATCTATACCTGACCATATTATTTCTCTGTTGGTACAACATTGAAAGTAGGCGACAATTTTATTTTGCTCAAGACACAAATCTCTGTCAGAATCACAGTTGCATATCATTCTATATTTTTAGTCGTCGACTAAAATAATATCAGGATAACCAGATCCTAGCGACATCTCTGAGGATACTGTCGCTGGGGACACTTTCTTTAAAAACATATTTTTTCTTTTTCAACAGACTGCACAAAAACTTTTTAATATTATCCTGTTGTTTTTTGTTTTTTTCTGTTGTTTCATTAATATTTTCTGTTTTAGTTCTACACTTGAGACAATATGGTGACATTATTATATTTTTAAGTTTAGATAAAATTTATTGCGATCTCATCATTAGCGTGAGAAGTATGCTTGTCAAACTGTAAAATAAATTTTAAAAAATTGAGATTTCTGCTCATCTGTTGGATAAACATTATACAATAATATCCGCAAGCAGACGTTCCAACCGGTTGGAGTTGATTTGATGAATAATATATCTTTTTAAATTTTTTGTTCATATACTTTTTTATTACATCGCTTGGAGGAAGTCCAAACGAGTCGAAATAATTATTATTATAAACCGCTACCCAATGCGTACCGGATCCGTCATTAAAATCTTGTATATTAATAACACACGAACTTACAGCTGATGGTGATTTTATTGCTGCGAGTTCATCTTTAGAATAAACTCCATGAAATCAAGGAACTGCTTTTAACTTATCGATTATATCAAAATTACTCAACGGGGTGGTCGTGTTCCCGCTATTGTTAGACCACGTCCGATTCCTTAAAGATTTGGCAGCAGACTTCCCGCTAGTCCCGTCAAAAGTGGAGCGAATGGAATAATTCCTCCTTGTTTTGGTTGATTGCATATGCATTTGCATTTTGGTGTTGGCGATTTTGTTTTTGTTGTTTTCTTTTTTTGTTGTTGGCGATTTCTTTTTCTTTTGTGGCATTATAATATATCATTTACATAAAATTTACATTTTTTTATTCCACTTCCACGAATGATACCATTACCTTCGACTGCTTTCTTTGTTGCGCCAGATATTGCTCCAGACGCTGCTGCTAGTCCTAATGTGCCTAAGACTGGTAAAATTTTAGGTATTATTGTACTAGTTAATACTGATAATGCTGGACCAAGAAAACCACCTTTAACGACAATGTCGTTTGCCATCGCTGTCATTTGTGCAGCACTTAAATTTAAAACAAAAGTTTTTTTTACGATCATACTTTTTTACTTGATTTTTTGTTAGCATTAATTTTGTTAAAACACCACCAGAAATATTATGATTGATTTTTAATGATACCTGTTCTCGCTTTGCAATAACAGCTACTAATTTTTTAACCTGACCATCAGTCAAATATACTTCTTTTACAATATATTTTGCCATTTTATATAACAACTATAGATTAAACTTGAACTGTCATTTTACCTCCAATAGAATCTACCGAGATAAATCTATCACTAATCACTAATGCGCATACGTATAACGGCGCCACTGGAACCGCCCCAAATGTCCAGGTAATTTCAATATCCGCTGTGCTGTCTACAGCTCGCTCGCTATGTTTACTAACATCAAAATGAAATATAGGATAAAGCGTACGAAATTCCTCTGCTGATATTTGAGTTCGATCTTCAACATCTTGATATTTTTGTATTGCGTCAAGCAGGTACATATACGGTCGAGAAATATTTTTATTAACGTCATCAGCAAAATTACACTAGATAGGTCGTTCTGGATATTGCTTTGAATTTAATCTAGCGTATATTCGTCTGACATCAGAGTGATCAAATATTGCATTATTTTGTTGGTTACCTCGTCGGGCTTGCTGTTGAAATACGATAAAGATATTTCTCGGCAGTTGTTCGCTTGATGTTGTTGTAACCCTCCACGTGTAGTCAGTAGTATTTGGAACCGCTGTCTGATATAATTTATGCTGCTTAAAGTAAATTCTGTTTGTATGCTTATCAAGTATGCTATTTAGTTCTGACATTTTAGTGATCGACGGTGTTATACGTGGCATCCACAAAGCAAGTTTGTTTATAATAAACTGTACATCAACCCCTCCAGATCTAAACAAGCAATCGTTTTGGTCAGCTCGATCTAAAATAAGAGTATGTTTTACTCCACGGAATACTTTATCATGATCGCGACAAAAGACGAAATGTGTGCTTAGTGGAAGCATCATTGTAATTTGACGTGATCCTGCTGCAAGTTTTCTTCGCCTAGCAAAACCATCGTTATAGCGTGGATTTCTCACGTCAAGTGTGTTAAGAAGTAAATTTAACATCCCAGTACCGTTTGCATCTGCAGCTGGTGGAGTTATATTTAGATTATTAAAAGCTGCTGTAAAAGAAACTCTTGTAGCGTCTGCATTAGCAGCTGCACCTGGTGCAGCAATACCTAGCGCGTCTGCATTAGCAATGAGAAAATTTCCCACAACTACAGCATTTGCATCAGCATCAGCTCCATGTACTATAGCGCCTCTCTTTAGGAATTCGGTTGATTCAGCTATACCCCGTCCAGTATCTTTAAACCACATCATGTTAGTTGCAGTTGATCTCGAGTAATCTTCGGAAAACGAAATAATATTTAAAATTGTACTTGCAACTTGTAGATGACTTGAAATATCTTCTATAGTTTGATTGGCCAGTTGATATCTAGCACTTTAGAATAAACACCAGCCGTTATTTATAAGAGCTACTTCTGCTCCAACTGCAATTGCAGCAGGTGGATTGGCTACTGTCATATTCTGACCACGAACTGCTAACATAGCCTTATGTGGCAGTAGAAATACGTCTTCGTCTCTGGTGTTAAAGGTTCTAATACCAGCTTTATTTGGTTCGTTAGAATTTTCATCAAGATACTCAACAAACTCGAATTCTGTCACATCGTTGTCGATGTCATAAGTTTCTGTTAACTCGAGATAATTTTTAACAGACATTTTATTTTATTAGATTATATAAAATTTTATTGCTGCACTGTTACTTTAGATATTAATTTTTGTATGATCTGCTCGCCCTTTGGTGATAATAATTTTTTGGTTGTTATTATCATAGCTTTTTGAGTTTCTTTTGTTGGAGCGATTTCTAAGATAGCTTGTTTTATTTCAGATGCAGTCGGTGGATCACCTTTTATTTTATCAGCTATTTTTTGTCCCACCGCAGTCTCAGCGGCAGATGCAGCCCCAGTTGCAAAAGCTTTACCAGCGTCAATAGCAATTGGTGCAACTTTACGCGTTATATCCGGAATATTTTCAATAACTTTAGTAAAAATATTTCCAAAAAATCCTCCTAATATTTTTCTTCGATAAACTTTTTTCTTTGTTTCATTATATTTGATGTTGCATAATTTTTACTTTTGCTCACGTAGATGTAAATAATAAATTACAACTTCATTATTCAATTCCAACTGTTTTCCTGATTGATCTGTCAACTGCATTATTATACTTGATATTTGATTTTCAACATTTAAAGGATAATAGATAATATCTCGTGGAGTTATATGCATGAGAGAACCTGGCGGAACTTCAGGTGAGAAACTGTAAATCGTTTGACCTTTGCTACCTTTTGATGTATAAGAGCCAGAAGCAATAGAGCAATTTACTAATATTGTATTTACTTCTGTTATATTTACTGGCAGTTCACTGTCATATGTAATAGGCTGATCAAGTGCAGTGTAAGTTTTTTCAGTAAATCCTAACAGTTGTGCAATACATCTTTCTCTTGGTTCAAGACTGATTACTATATTTTTCAAAGTTATCCTAGTTCGCAATGTGTTATAATTTGCTGCCAATTCAAAATTATCAGCCACACCGTCAGCTTTTGTGATGAGCTTTTTGATTGTCTTGTTTAGATCAGTAATATTATAAGCTCCTTGCGGAATTTTTATTTTTTTTTTGTTGTAGATATTGGAGATGTTGTAATCATAGTAAAATACATTTCATCGTTAACATCATTTTTCACGTTAGGTATAGCATTCCAGCAAGTACAAGAAATGAATCCAATTTCATATTGTTTTGTAGGATTTAGTTGGATAGGTGGAAAATAATGTACTGAAAAATTTGCGCTATCTATCGCAGACTCACTAGAGTTTAGTAATAATGTTGTTTGCATTCCTTTAATATTATATCATTTTACAAAATTAAGTCGCCGCGATTAAGTTGCGGTGTAAAGTTTCATATTCGTCAGATGTTAATAATTCACTCGATCTTAGATGATCAAGTATGTCAATGATTTCATTATCAAGTTCAACACTAACATTCCCAGCTTCCTTTGATGATATTAATAACATTAATCTACCTATCATTTCAGTAGTTGATGTAAATACCTTTACACCAGTTCCTGTTCTTACTTCTCTACTTTTCTCTACACGATTTTTATCAAAATTAACAAATTTCTTTTTAAAACTCCACCCTTTACCAAAAGGTTTTAATTTATTATTTTCTGCTATTTTTTAAACGTGAGAGCAATAACACCGTTTCTCATTCTTTCATAAAGTGCAATCATATTATCAATCTCTGTAACCGTGTTTAATTCATCTTTAGCAGCAGCTCCGTCTTTTAATTTTACATCTAATCTATCGAGTAATGTTTGATATTCTACATCAGTCCACTTGCTTATATCATCAATACCCCTTATATTTTCATTCCTTAAAAAATCATCATATTCAATACCTTTTATCTCATCATTTGCTCTTTTTGTAAAATAAAATCTTTGATCTACAACTTCCATAAACTTTACAGTAAGCTCACCAACTCTTTGTTGCTCCTCTTTGATATATTTTATATCTCCTGATAAATTTTTTATAATATTTGTTATTCCTTGCGTTGTTAACTCTGCTAATCTTCGCTCAAGTTCCAGCGGATTATTTATCAATCGATCTGTTTCAGCTTGTCTAGCCGCAGGATCAGCTATATTTGCTGTAAGTGCCTCAACTAGTTTTCTTTTTTCTTCATCAGATCTAGTAACAAGTTTTGCAGCAGCTGCTTCCTGTTGTTCTTTAACAATTCCAAGCAAGCCTTTTTCCTGCAGTTGTTTAAGTTCTTCTTCTGACAGTGGTTTAGTTTCAGGTTGTTTACCTAATAGTGCTTCAGTAACCGGCTTGAAAATTGTAGCTGTTGCTTCTGTAGCAGTTACTTGCCCACGTCGTGCTTGTTGTACTTTTTGCTTAAGCGATGTCTGAGATTGAGCAAGTTTTTTTAGATCTTCTATATGTTGTCTGTATCTTGCTCGTTTGTCCATTATTATTATTATAAATTTTATAAAATTGAAACCCTTACTGTAAGTAAGTGTCAATACAACAGCGAAACATTTTAGTTGGATCATTTGTAAGTTTATCAAATAAGAAAAAGTTGTATTTATCTTTTGTAGCATTATGGTAAAGTTCAATAAACTTATCTTTTGTCACGTCACCGCATTGTTCGCTTGCAATATTTCTAACGTCAACATTGTCCAGTCCTGGAAATAATATAAAAAAACCCGTATTTCGCCGAATAAATCTGTCAACATTATAAAATCCTTGAGCGAGATAAACAGAATTACATTGTTTGTTACGTGACAGTGAGAATTACGATCTGATTTTGTTCATCTCCATGTTATTTAGCGGAATATCGTCAAAAACTACTATCTTATGTTCATCTGCATCAAGTTGATTAACTGGAATAAGATCTTCTGGCTGCCTAATTATAAAAAAATCTTCACCAGCCTTAAGTTCATCACGAAGTTTGTCATTATAATCGCTTAATAACTCATACTTATCTTGCTGTGGATTGATTGTGTAAATATAGACTCTATCGTAGTTAAAATTATCACCAAGAAGCAAGTTCATAAGCACATTTGTTTGTCCTGATCCAGTTCGCCCAACAATAAGATAATGACAATCAGGAAGTCCTTTGTTATGTTTGTGTTTCACCAGCTTCTCTGTATCAAAGTTTAATATCGACGATTTTGACATTTTGTATAATATTAAACTAGTGTTGATAATTTTTATCTAAGACAAAAAATAATGAGTTACTATACAAAATTTGGAACACTATCAGGAGATTTATCCACAAAAGGTTACCAAGGTGACTTATCCAAATATGCAACTCTTGATCAGCTCAAAAATGAAATCAATAATTTACTAAATCTTACCAGTGTAGAACCAGATGAAGTCGTCATTTTCCAGGACAAAGAAGGACGATTAAAAACGAGTGATGTAAAACTGCCAGATGTACTTGTACGAATTCCTAATTCGGTTGCTGATAATATCATGACTTTTAACAATCAAGGTAAGATACAAGATTCTGGTAGGTCAGTAAATGATTTTGTTAAAAAAGCTGGTGATTTATTTAATGGGAATATTGTTTTTAACCAGAACAAGATTACAGATCTTGGATATCCAACTACAGATGGAGACGCTGTAACTAAGAAATATGTCGATGATCAGGACGTTCCAATCAGTAATGAAATAACAGCGCTCAAAAATGAATTTACCGGTCACGTAAAAACGTTTTTAAATTTTCCTAGAAACATAAACACGCTTAAAGATGATTTTGTTTTAAATCCATCAATTGTTAACATTACACTCGCTAATATTAACACAAAACTCAATGGTATTAACACAAAACTCAATGATATTATTAGTGGAATTCCTAATATTGTTGAGATAACGAGTATGGTTAAAATTCCTCACAAACAGATTAAAAATATTGTGTATACTGTTGATACTGGTTATACTGGGTGGACACCAAAAAATAATTCTATCAAATATATTGCTGAAGTTGCCGGTGTGTATAGATTGTCAGTGCTTAGCAGTGCAAAGTTTAGAATATCTACCAAATATCTATTTCGTCATCCAAATGATGACTCATCTGGAGTATTATCTGTAATAATAAACAAAAATTCTGAAGAAGAATTTGTACTTGAACCAGTTGATAAAACTTTAAAATTAGCAATTTTTCTCTGGTGTTTGGAATTTATAGCTGAACAACCAGCTCTTATTATGGATTAACCAAACATAGGACTATGTGAACTAATATTATAATGAAAAGAAGTATAGTTGATTTCAATCATATTTCAAAAGATATTCCAAAACAAGATGTATACGCATTAATACAATACTATAATTATTATCATAAAAAACTTTAGTGCGTGAAAAAATGTTACAAATATTACAACAAGATCCTTCAAGTAATATCTTATCTACCCTTGTTAATGACCAGTTCTGGTATAATTTCAAGTGGGGTATCATTAAATCCTTTTTTGTTAATCATATCCGCTATTGGTGTTTCACTTACAGCGGCGTGTAAAAAAGTAGAACCAAGACTTTTGATAAAGAAGCACGGTTGTTTAACATCAATTAAAACTTACAAGAAACTACTTGATCAGATCCGGTCTTACCTACGAGGAGTTAAATATAATATGGATGATTTATTACGTGAATTTCGCATTATTGACAATATCTTAACAGATATTCTACCAATGAGGGTTAGCAAGTATGAAAAAAAATATCACAAAAATATGAGTAACATAAAATTTTATCTAAACTTAAGATATAATATAACTAAAATAATATCATTTTCATTCTAATGCTAGTTTAATTTCCGCCTTGTTAACTGAAACGTTCTAATGTACAGTTTAATTTTCATCCTGTTATCTGATAAAAAAAAATTGTGGTAAAACATATTTGCCGTCTTTAGAATAATCGTATTCCACACATACGCTGTTCTAACAAATTCATCACTTCTGTTGACAGAGCTTATCGCATTCCAACACCTGTTGTTTTGTCTGGTTACAAAATATCTGTCTACATAGTAGTAGTATAGGGAAAAGAGGGTTTGGCGGGGGTGGGGGAGTAGGTGTGGGAGGGGGTGTGTGGGCCAAAACCCTCATTTCCCTATGAGGTGGGGGATAATTTAGGACTATAATTTATACTTGTTTGGAGGGTAAAAAAAGTGAGCTAAAACCCTCATTTAATTTATACTTGTTTGGAGGATAAAAAAAAATAAAGTGGGCTAAAACCCTCATTTCCCTATACTACTATAATTCACAATATGTTTTATATATTTGGCTAACATTTCATACTTTTGTTCTTCATTAGCAAACATCGGATCGGTTGTACGGAACGTTGCAAACATTGTTCTTTAGCTCTCTACAAACATTTTTTCAACCGTATAAAATTAAAATATTTTAAAATATCCGAAAGCTCAACATTGAGAGGAATCATAAGCACCAAATCCCCAAGGATGGATTTTTGTGTATGTCATTCTATCAACGGAGAGTAGATCCTTTTTACAAAAATGGAATGCAATTTGAAATCTATCAGCCAATAGGGACATAATGCAAACTAATTTAATAAACCATTTTTAAGCGATCAACTTTATTTCCAGTAGTATACTTAACCAAAGATACATTAGCTCAGAAACGGGATGTAAAGGCGCGTAGGAATCTTTTTTTCGTCAATTCAACACAAATAACTTAAAAGTGTTTATTATGAAATGTTTCGTCAAAATCAGTGGTTACATATTCGTTAGCACAATTATCATTAAAACTCCATTTCTTTGATACTGTAACAATAAAAGCAATGTCATTTATGCTGAATGTTTCATTTGTACATACAATGATGTCAGCTAATCCTTAAATTGGATTTTAATTTTGCCAAAAAATGGACCATTATCTTTAATTCGCATCTATAAATAAAGGTTATTAAAAAGCTGTTATCAATTGATGTTTTTCCAAGTAAATAAGAAAAATTTTCGATTGGTTTGATACTAAATACTGTAATTTTCACAACTGAATTGAAGTCATCATTATCTGCATCATATACGGAATTCACGCAGCCTTATTTTGAGTCTCTCTCTCTCTCTCTCTCTCTCTCTCTCTCTCTCTCTCTCTCTCTCTCTCTCTCTCTCTCTCAGGAAATATTTTAATGCTGTCAACGATGCATCTTCTCTTCTTTTGTCCATTTTGTATTCTTGGTTTCTTTTCCTCTGAAAAGAGAAAGTAAATAGAGACTAAAAAAGATACATGGCAGTAACTAAATTGCATCTTAATGGGAATAATAAAGACTCTAGTATAAGAGGTCACCAAATTATTAAATAAAGGTTTATTCAATAGTAAGGATACAATATTCCCGTGCTTGTGAATCAGAAGTGTTAGTCTTAATGTCACCGAATATGCTGGTCTCTGTATTTGTTTTCTTTCCTTCTGCATTTTATTATTCCTATATGGTTTGCAAATGTTGTCTTTGGTAAGTTAGTTAAATAATGAAGATGTAAAATACCCATGTGTAACACGAAGCACTGGTGGGCCTGATAGATCTTGTCTGGATGCCGAGATAGCTAGCAGGGCAAATTAGGTCAAAATATTCCGTTATGACATTTAAAGGTTCCCTATTTTTAGTAATGGCAGCCATATTTGCTGGTAGGGTGTTTGAGCCTGGTCTCTCTCATTACTTGTGTTGATGACACATGTTGTACTTAGTGTGCCTTTGCTTAAAAAAAGTTACATTAGCACATGACAAAATAGATTCCTGTTGGGTCAAAAGTTTAATCTACTTTGAAAGATGAAAAGCTTATATAAAATCTAGCATCTAAATATTTTCATATGTTACTCCACATATATTTGGAGGAAGCATTAGGGGGATATCCCCCTAATGTCAAAGGTCCTCCAGATTTTGTTGTATAAAGATGAGGTTTTCCTCCAAATGTAGGTAATTTATGCGATTATTAATCTTCTTCCATTAAATGAGGAAAATTCATTTCATTCTCAGTTTCGATTATTTAATCAATATTATTTTCATGAAACCATATTTAAGACGTTAAAATCTATTTCATGAAGACATACATCTCTATAGTTGTGCATATAAAACTGATATAAAAGATGTATTTTTGCATTTATAATATTTCAAACACATTTGGTCTATTGTGATTTTGGACTTACACATTCATACATTCTTCAGTTTAATCTTCCTTTACTTAAGTCGGAAACGTATTTCAATGCCCACAATTGAGCATGGTATGATAGTATTGTTTGTATTAAACTATATATATATATATATATATATATATATATATATATATATATATATATATATATATATATATATATAGTTTATATATATAAATATATGTATATATATATGTATATATATATATATATATATATATATATATTTTTATATATATGTTTTTATATAATTATATATATATATATAAATATATGTATATATATATATATATATATATATATATATATATATATATATATATATATATATATATATATATATATATATATATATATATATATATATATATATATATATATATATATATATATATATATATATATATATATATATATGGAAATATTAGATCATTAATCATATATTGTCTTATTCATAGAAATACCTCTTTTCATACATAAAAAGTACAAAAAAGGATATTTACCTAACATGATTTGCTCAGGTTGATGAGGTTTGGGTTGCAGTGGCTATGTTAGTATCATCGCATGGCGTTTTGAACGTGATGGTGTCCAGGTGTAATCTCTTGAAATTAAAGATGTTAATGCGAGATTTGTAGTTTATTTGCTTATCGATTATTTATTTTACCTTCAAACGTGAATCCCATCACCTTGGAAAAGATGCCATCTAGTTTCGCAACAGATATTGTAGCCATATTCCATATTTGCCATATCTGTATCTGCGATCAACACCCACAGGTATCAGTTTCCAAATATAATGAAGAAGGTGTTGAGAGCTTATGTTCTGCTGATAACGGTACCCTATGACGTATTTATTTTCCAAGATACATCATTGAACTAATGTATGATTTGAAAGTTTAGGTACTTCTACTTATCCCTAAACTGACAATGTTATAACTAGTATGTGTGCATACATTAATAATCATTTCAAAAAAGCTAATATTTAATCCTTAGGATTTTTTTGAGGAGGAAAACATTTTTTTCCTACATTTTCAAGTCTTAAAAATTCATTTTCGATTTGTTATTGCAGCTAATTTTTAAAACTATTTTAGAAGTTAGAGAAAACCATGGACATTTCATTATTATTTCCGGATATATTTTCAAATGATAGGAAACCCTTAAATCGGTTTTCTTGTTAGAATTATGTCTGGTAGACTGATGACTTTATTTCGATACATTCAATGACTCCATAGTATCACCTCTTAATCATACAATTTTATTTAAAAAATTATAGTGATACAATAGATGTAATATCGAATGATCAATAAAAATACATTCCATCCGACCTAAACTTACAAACTGATTATAGGAATATAAGCGATGTACGATAGCTCACTTATATATCCACAGTCCAAGACATTCCTTCCAAATTAATGCATAGGAAATCAATGGATCACATATCGTGTGATGGGTCTAACACTTGCATTGCAAATAACCTCGCGTACCAGAAAGCCAATTAATTTGAAATTTAATGGTAGACTGTATGGGGCATTTTCCAAAATTAATGTACAATTAAAAGAAGGGTTATAGTCGGATAAACTGACACACGTTATGTACATTGTGCCATATTGTTGTCCACAAATCAGTACTTTAATATTTCCCGCTCAAAAAACTTATCGATAAAGTTACTAGCAAAATATCAGGATAGTCTCTTGTCTCTATATACAATATCTTATTTCTAAACGGGAATAAAAGACGATATAATATAAAATATGTTCAAACCTACCTGGAGTTCAGTTTGATAGTGCTGGTTACGTTGGTCGTTTTGATTGGCTTTCCTTCGTTAATCAGTTTCGTACTTCCACGAACGTCTACTGACTTTTAGGATTCATTCCAAATTCATCATTATCTAGTCATCTTAATGTCATGGTTTCACTGTTGCTTGAAAAATAATCACCAATTAAGTCAGAATGTGTATTCGAGGAAACGTAAGGCATCACTAAGGCATCACAATAGATGCGGATCTTTGCAATCTAACTTTTTTAAATGGGCTTTTTACGCAAAGGTTATGATACCATCTTCGATTGATCATAGTCTGAACTAATCACAAAGTTCCAGAATGGTGGTTTTGTTATTCTACAAGGGGACAGATATCTCGTGTTTCCCTGATCGATGACCGTCGTCAGTGCTGATCACTTTCATGCAGTATAATCGGTTCCAGGGTGATTTTTGAGAACTGTATTCGAGTAGAGTAATGCACTAAACAGCAATTCATTCATAAAGGAATATGATGTGTTGTGTCATGATGACTTCGTGTCTGTGACTCTCACCAGAGATTTAAATTCATTTTAAGCAAGCCTTTACTCTATCTCTTGAATACCTTATTTATTGGATGAGACTCCATGCATCTTCAAATACTTTACTTGATTTTCTATTGAATGAGAGGATCTATTTGACGTTAGTAACATAGTTGACAGGAACCCGACTCTTTGATCAATGAACTTAGTTATTAATTCCACTAAAGCCTTATCAGACCATCGTTCACCTCCTCCCTATGTTCCTCCTACTCCAGATCATTGGATTTGGCTGCTGATTGTGATGACGTTGATCGTCTGTTTCCATGAGGGAAGGTCTCATGGCCATGTTTTCCATAATGAACGAGGGAACAATTTCGTAGTCTAAGTTACCATCTCTCAGACTGTTGGTTATCATGCAATGTTGCATTCGGAGAACAAGATCAGGTAATCATGCTACCAAACCTAAGGAGACCCCTTAGACAGTTCTTTTTAAACTTAATGTTATGATTGTGCGTGTTACCTCAACATATATCAGCATTAGGCAACTGAAAAACGTATCAAATATATTATGAGATGATAAAACAAAGAAAATTCAAAAGCACTGTTTTGACGTCAGATAATGATTCTCTCAAGATTCGATATAGCGGGTACCATAAGAAGGCCAAACCAGGACGCATTTTAGAAGCGCTGGACTTTGTATTCATGAATGTGTGGTTGCAAGACAAATATTTGTTGAATGAAGTGAATGTATGACAGAAATTAAATCGAAGTAATACCGTGTTACATCTGATAGCAAAGGCTAAAGGTTAAACAAGGAAAACGCCAGACTCTATATATGATATACGGTGGTCTCTCATCAGGGGAGGAACGACATCAGTCAAACGAAGATCAAAACGATAGCCAAGTGTCCTATACAATGAGAGGAAAATAAAATATTCACCGTTGCCTGTCGACCGCAAACTGAAATGGAATATCAAGTTGTTGAAGGTCTGCTTCAGTTACCAGAGCTCTGACAAAAAGAGTACGTGGAAATGATATATGCCAGCTGTTATTCAAACAATGTAGTTTTACGTACCAGACAGATTTAGGAGTTTAACAATGGAATGCAATTTAACTGTAGTAACTTTGATTTAATAAGTCTTCGGAATTAATAATTAAAAAATCTGAGCCAATAGCATTCATCTATACATCCACAGGAAAATGATGATCTAAAACAGTAATTAGGTGAATACTATCCCTTGCTTCCTGGTGTTCCAACCAAAAAAAATTCTCTAATGATATTTAGATTAGATTACGGATTATATAACTGGGAAACAGCATCTTTACAGGATGAATCCCCTCAAACAGGAATACTTGAAGAAAGAAATTCAATATTTACTACGGATAATTGTATGGACCATATAAAACAATTAGAGGTCACGATGTTATTTTGCTCTTAAAACTGAACATACATTCCATATATTTTGTGACTATAGATAGGTCAAGAGCGTCACCAAAACGGATTAAGTTCCAACGCCAAAACTAGTTGATTGCATGGAGACAATTGGAATATGCCATAATGTTTGACCATTTGATAGAATTATGAGAAATTCAACTCACGGAAAGAACAAAAGAAATGTCAGCATTTGCAACTCCAGGTTGGTTTTATCGAAATAAAGTGATGCCGTTTAGTATGAAAAATTTTCCTTCAACATTCCATCTTTTAATTAAATTTGTATCATCTAGAATGAATAACTATGACACGTTCATTGATGACGTCATCATCAACAGCAAACACTGGACAGATCACCTGGAAATGATTTAATAATTATTTGATAGACTATGATAATTCAAATATGTTGGTTAATATAGGCATATATGAGATACGCCGTGATTATGTAACCTTTATAGGACATCATACGAGACACGATCAAGATAATCCGTGAAGTTAAAGAAAAGGGTAACTCCGAATCTCTTATCTTATTGGCAAAATTCAAGTGATGCGATTTGTGGGTGTGCCTGGATATTATCAGAAATGTTTACTTTTCAAAATGTCACTAATATTTTGACTCATTGAAGACCTTTATTAAAAGTACAGCAATTATATCAGTACACAATTTCAGACAATCGTTTGAAATGTCTGCTGATGAAAGCTGTGTTTCAAGAAGACAAACAAGTCCTGGATTATCTAGTGTTCTATCTCTCATACAAACTAAGCAACACCCCCCCATATATATATATATATATATATATATATATATATATATATATATATATATATATATATATATATATATATATATATATATATATATATATATATATATATAATATTACGTTTTAACGTTTGCTTAGGGTTGTAAATTGCAAACAACATGTGTACGTATCAATTGTTCAAGACTATTCTTATTTAATTTTAGATCAGATTTGTTTTCGGTGGGAGATTTTCACATTCTAGTATGTTATAGGTGTGTGGAAAATGTAAATAGATAGGGATTTGCTAAACAAATAGTTCATTACTGTTATATATAATTTATATTACGGAATCGACAATTAAAGTTTACAAGAGTTTTTAAATATAACTTTAGAAGAATAGATTATTTAAACTAGTTATTAACTTTTGAATTTATGCACACTATTTTTTATTTGTTTGGAGTTATTCGAATACATTCTGGATTGCATTATTGGTTTACATCAGGATATTACCAACGATTAAAATTGTTCGAAACATTCTGATATGTTTGAACTTTTGATGGGACATTTCGATTTTTTTCGAATTATTTCAAAAATGGTAGTGTCTATTAGATTATAACTTTTGTAAGGTAGAGAAATAAACTATTGGTTGATTTTAACTTAAAACTTTTGGCTTCTTTTTCTCTCTGTTACATAATTTAAGACCTACAGTAGTAACACTCGACTCTTGTATAGCAACTGACCAATTAGAAGCCAAAAGTAGTCACATCACTTCAAATGACGAATAAGGGTATTGCCTCTCACCCTGTAAAATCAGGCCAACTTGTGTAAAAGTTGAATTTGATCTTGCTCTCTTGAATAAAGAGAATATCATTTTCTATGCAGAAATCGGCAATACTCTGGATTTAAAGATTCTGAAAAAGTGATCCTATAGTATTTAAAAGAGATGGAACAGAAACATATGAAGATATTAGGATAGGATATCGTTCTTTATCGAGAACATCATCAGTCAACAACAGAAATTAAAAAAGTAACAGGAATTTGAGAAAATTGGGAAGCTCGAGTTTAAATGAAAGTTTCTGCATAAGAAAACAAAAAGTATAAAATAATTAGGATCCATCAGAAAGTTTTGAACTCGGGACATCTTCTTGCAGGCGTGACATGCATACACATACATGTCGGTGCTTATAGCAAATGTTTTAGTCTGTTTTCACGCGTCGAACGTGTCACTTGAACTCACTATTTCATTCTAAATTCTTGATAGTTGAATTTTCTTCAGATTGTACTACATAGAGATACCAAGTAAAGTTAGTCATTGCTTGACATATTTTCTTTGAAGCAGAGAGTTAAATTCATATAAATACTGAGTTCTTTGAAGCAGAGTTAAACACACACATGTATATATATATATATACATATATATATATATATATATATATATATATATATATATATATATATATATATATATATATATATATATATATATAATATATATATATAATTTGTTAAGGTGTTACAAAACTTGTTGGTATTGCTAAATTCTTTTGTTAATTTTAAGACAATAGAAACGTAAGATTTATATATATGAATGGAATTTGAAACGTCATTGTGATAGGAACTTTACTTGAACAATTATTTCCGTTATACTGAAATAAAAGTCATTCATCAGCATCATGTAGTCTGAATAGCTATACATTTATATTCCAAACGTTATAAATTATCTAGCACACACACACACACACATACACATGCATTTTCTCAAATGGACTAACAACCCCACATGGAAGAAACTCATCACTTGCTTAGGTATTTAACATCTTGATTGACGTTTGCATAACACATAATTAAAACTTTGCAAAACGTAGATCGTTACTTAATAAAATACGCCCCAAATACCGAATACAAAAATTTCACATTGCTAAAATCTTGTAGGTGAACATATCCCAAGAAGTTTGCATGTTAAGATAGTACGTAAAGTCAATTCCACCAATCTAAGCCATACTGTGATGACGTCTTCACTTAGAAAGTGGCCAATGGCATGATTAGAGTAATATTTTCTAAACATCACCTACATGTGCTCGAACAAATGATCATTCACATCTATCAAATATAGGCCACAGTACAAAATGCAATGCTTTCTGTATTAGATACTCGAACTGCTTCAATACTTCATACATTAGTGTGTGATCTTTGGTACCTTATGATCCAAATAGCCGCAACATCTTGCTGAGACATGATCATAAATAAATTGAGAATATGTCTGGAAGGCACGCATACTATGATTTTAGTCCTGCAGAAAATATTTCATATCCAAGCAAGCATACAGATCCGGTCATTTTCTTATTAATCACCGCTGAACTAATTAATATTAGTTCACGTGTTCAAGAAAAGCAACACCGTTCTGTTTGGAACTTTATATTTTAATTATATCCCCTTCGTATGCAAAATGCATCTTATACTACTACTACTACTACTACTACTACTACTACTACTACTACTACTTGTATTAATATTACTACTACTAATTCTACTACTACTTCTAATAATAATAATAATAATAATAATAATAATAATAATAATAATAATAATAATAATAATAATAATAATAATAATAATAATAATAATAATAATAATAATAATAAAAATAATAATAATAATAATAATAATAATAATAATAATAATAATAATAATAATAATAATAACGATCAACATCATCATCACTGACGCAACCAGCAGATCTCTTGCACAAGAAAAGTTGAAAAAATAGATGCTCGAATTTGTTCTTGTTTGGAGTTTAATATGACGATCTAGTGTTGACAGATGATCGAATAGAGATTTGTTAGTACTGGATGAGCATTCAAGAAGCATATATGTATGGTAAATAATTGGAGCAATAATTTAGAAACTTTCTTGATCTCGACAATGGATAAAGAAAATCCAAAAATGCTTATATTTTTTATCTAAATTTTTAATAAGAGTCAAAACAATACACATTATATATAACAAAATTAATGATGTAATTTACAGAGCTAGTTAAGGTTGTTCATCTTTTTAAAAAATTTTCGACTCGGGTATACTGGTTTAACTTTTAAGCAATTCCGAAAATGTTATACATCCTCATTTCGAATTCTTCAACAAATAAAACATTTTCGTTGAAGTCCATGTAAGTTGAATGATACGCGATACTATTGTGGTTCATGTCTTGACTATGTTTTCAAACTTTGCATGAACACATGCACTAAGCTTTGGTCATTCTGCTCCAGCGCATGCTCAATATACAGGGCAATATCACCTGGAAGTAATTGTTTTTATCGAAAGACAGGAGTAAGTG
Organism: Potamilus streckersoni; assembly: GCA_016746295.1. Taxonomy (NCBI): domain Eukaryota; kingdom Metazoa; phylum Mollusca; class Bivalvia; order Unionida; family Unionidae; genus Potamilus; species Potamilus streckersoni. The sequence goes on from JAEAOA010002072.1 coordinate 1,706,207, forward strand.
AATACAATCATAAGATTATTCCTTGCTACAGTTTATTCCAGGCTAGTGGGATGAGCGAGGGGTAAAAGAAGCTGGCATGGCGTTATTGATTGTGAAGCCCAATGATCCACGCTGGCACTGGGCGGGGCTACGAAATTATGTCTAATTTGTTGGTGAATTTTAGGCAATTAAATACTGTTCAAGTTACAAGAACTTATGGAATTAAGGTATTTGTGTAAATCAAGGACTTACGGAAGATATCAAAAGGTCACATTATACAATGTCTTCACGTTTAGTGTAGTGTCCGACGTTTTAAACATTGTTTCAAGTGCACGGATGTTTACGTTTAAATAACGGCTGGGACTCTATGGAATTAGGAATATATGTGTCGTAATGGTAAGTGGGTGAGGCTGGGGAATCTTAATTGAATAATTGTGATAATTGTATAATAATATAGTAGTTATTATATAACAAGCCATTGCTGGAAACTCATGATTGTCAGATGTCCTTGACCACACTAAATGCAGAGCAGGCACATCACGTATATTAAGTGAGTTGACTCACTCAGCTTGTAAAAATGTCTCCCAGCGCAAATCTTGATAGGAATGATGAAATGCTGCATGTTCCTGTTCAAAATATTCAAAGACATATTTAGCCACCTGCTGGGCTCCATTTGTAGGTCCGTCGCCCTTGATCAAAACTGTCTTCTTATTCATATTGCAAGCTATAAACTTTGTGGACAAAGATATGCACGTGACCTATGAACAATACTATTCACTTTCGCTGTATTTTGTTTAAATCGTAGTCTTTCTATAATCATACGAGTAATAAGAGGAGTATACTAGGAAATAGATCTATATGCTTTTATATTTCTTTAAACTGTCAACAAAGCACAATTAAAACTTTTTTTTAAATATAACAAATAGTTGCATTCCATACATGTTAAAAGACAAAGCTATGAAATCATTGTTCCAAAAATTATTCAATGCAATGGAAGATTTTAAAAAGTATTTTAAACTATATATTTATGAGCTCAATTTGCGATGACTACAAATAAAGGTCGCCACTAACATTGAACAATACCACCATGTTGTGTTTGACAAATTTTATTTTGTTTGAAACTGATATTAAAAACGAACTTAACTGCATTAAAAACACAAGATAATTTTAAATGTAGGATAAATGATTATTCTTAGGTAAATAGAGCAGAGTACACGAACAAATATCATTTATGCGAAATAAATCACTTAAAATGTTTGTATAGACAAAAAAAAACTATTTCATACATTTTACAAGACAACGTTATTAGGGTTTTTCCAAAAAATAACTCTCTGTACGCGACCATTTTTAAACCTAATTTAAAATGTGTTTTCATGAGTTTAGTCTTCGCTGCATGCTAAAAACGGTTTGACTTTAAGCAATACCACCTTTATTACATATTACTTTATTTCAAACTGTCAAGATATGTTGAAAAAATGGACCGCATTTAAAAGACATTGCATTCTAAATGTAAGATAATAGTCAAGTGTTCATGATAAGAAAATGCGATATCAAAATAAGGTAGACAATCTTGTTAGAGTTATTCCTGGAGAAAAAGAAAAAAAGCCCTCTAGTATTGAAGTGTATTCGCCCTCTTTTGTACAATATTCGCCCGTTTCAAATGTTCACGCTATATCTAAACAACAACAAATATTGAAACAAATTAGCATGGTTTAACGTGACATGCTCCACTATTCGATTGCACACACATTCAAAGCAAGTTCAACCGATGCTGGAGTAATTGCATATTAAGTTGGAAAGAAAATGTTTAAAAATTAGTGTAGTGTAAGCTTTGACTGCTGTCAGCTTTGAACACGTAGATCTTGCAGATTTACTTATCCTTAATCGTATGCGACCTTTGTATACTGATTGTCTGAGATATGCTTCTCTACTGCGAAATACCACTCTGTCTCAATTTACCGAAGTTGGCAGTTATTTTAGAAAATATGGAGTTGCATTTTGATATTAATAATAATAATAATAATAATAATAATAATAATAATAATAATAATAATAATAATAATAATAATAATAATAATAATAATAATAATAATAATAATAATAATAATAATAATAATAGTAATAATAATAATAATAATAATAATAATAATTTTATTTAAAGACTGTAACATAATTAACAAATATCAAATCTACCCTGAGGCTGTTATACAAAGGAGTTTATTTTAGCTTCATCTCTGAAGGCACTGGGTATATTGGGTTTGGCAGAAGGTAATATAGTGGGTATTTCTAATTTCAAATTGACTACTCTTCTAGAACAAAGTTCCAGAGTATTGGAAACATTTTTAGATAATTACTTTTTTGGTTTCAGAATTTTATGCTGTTTGATAGACATGTCTATAATGGAATAGCTTATACTGGAATAGTGATTGTAAATATCCAGGAGCACTATTAGTGGATATACTGTGCATTAAGTTGGCTTATCCCAAACAGATACGGTCTATAATGGGTAATATGTTTAGCTTTCCAGTTAAATTGTCCTTGCTTTCTTCCTGGATTGATATTGTCCCAAATGCCCTGTCTTGAAGATGTGACAGCTTTGCTATGCCTTTATCATTTGAATTTACCCCCCTGCTGTATTACTTTAGTCTAACTAGGGTTGTATTTAACTGTTATAAAATAGTTTTCTCTGCCCTTCAGAGACAAAATACCTGATCCGTCTGAGAAGCCATACATTTGAATTCACTTTTAAACTGATAACTTTGATATGTTCAGTTCATGATAGGTTATTGTCTATCAAAACAACAAGCAGTCTATCATACGCAATTATAAGGAAAGATAGTTTATAATCATACGCAACTAAACAGTGTTCTAAACCTATTCATTTCTTTGAACGCATAACTTGTATACTCAAGGATAAAAAAAGCTTTACAGGTTTGCGACCAATTGTCGACATGTCTAACTTAGCCTTTGGATTTACTCTGAAACTGTCCAATGCCTGGTCAAGATAAATTATTGTTACGAAGATAGAAACTCTTTATATTATATTTTTCATAGCGTCGTTGCAAACTAAAATAAACGGCCTGGTCACTTGGGGACATCTGATAGGTCGCTATGAATGTTATAAATTTAGTCGTCATACTACCAGTCGCTGTCACCATGGAAACATCGGAATTTAATGATAAGGAAACTCTTTTAATTCTAGCTTGATGCTGATAAAACTATTGTTTTGCTAGCTATTTGTTATTACGTCCTACTTATTTATTACGTCCTACTTGTTTATAACGTCTCTTAAAGAAAACCCCAAAAGATGAACATATTTTTGACGATTGCTGAAAGACTAGCAGTTGGCCTTAGTTTGCAAGGTACAAATCTTCTGATAATTTCATGGGATTTTAAGATGGTCTCATGTTTTGGTACCGTTTGTGACCTATGGGACTCAAACATAAAATGTCAGTATATTCCGGTGTGAAAGTCTGAATATGACGGATATAGCGATAATTAACGATAGCAATGAAATAGGTGACTGACAAAAATGCATTGTTAGACAAGTAACCACTTCCACAGACCAATACACATCCTATCTTAGTGAGCAAAACTACTCGTAAAAACCAAGGATGAAGAGTGGCTGGAGGTGTTTAATAGTTAATGACTCATTGGTATTTAATCCAAATTCCACCCTTAATGACACTAATATACACATCATGCAACACACATTATTTACAACACTATACTCACCAATACAGATTCTATAGTAAGGGACTAAGTCCTCAAGAGCAAGGACTCACACATAAAATACAGCACCCTTTTATTTACAAACCAGCGCATACTCTTACATTTCAAAAACGTCTTTCGCACAGATAGAATGTGCAAGGGGTAGGTCATTATCACATACAAATATTCTTATTGACCAACACTTTCTTTAAGGGTTGACATTTTGTATTGTACGAATGAGTACGCCTAACGTCATTAGGGCATTTTGTGTATTTGTGTATGTGTGAGCTATCATATCATTTTTAGGGTTGAGAGTATGTTTGTGTCCCTGTGAGCACGCTAATGTTTGTAGGGCTGATAGTAAGATTGTGTATATATCAGGAGTTTTACTCTATGCAGTCGTGATAGTGTATTTGTTTATGTGTTAGCATTCCTTTCCTTTTGTCTAATAATGTATAATTGTCTTTGTGGGTATATTGTGTACATTTGGTACGTGTGGGTACTGTACAGTAGATGTATTGGTGTTGGTCAGTAAAAATAAGTGTTAGTAAGTTTAGCTTTAGAATACCTTTTCCGTCGTCGTTTTTCATTTCCGAATTGTATAGACCGTTATTGGCATATGCAACAATATAGTATATATTTACCCTCAGTATAAATACTAAAATTCTGTTAAATATAAATGTACATCATTTAATATCCAATACCGATTGGTTCGAGAATGATGCATCCTATCTACGGATATACCCACTGTGTTATTTTATTTAAACTTGAATTTTGGTTTTGGTTACAGACACCTGTTACTCTCATTCATTTTTTATTTTTGAGGTAGCCAGAATTTCGTAACTTTACATGCTTAAATATCACTATCTTTGTATAAGGGGAATAAGTGGTTCGGAAGCAGCAGACATTTACTTTTTTTCCCTTTGCTAACAGGGTAGTCCAAATTTTGTTTCTAGTTGTGAGTGATATTTCTTCTAATAGCCATTTTAACATGAGACACATTGTATGCACGTGATACTAGAACGGACATTTTGCATATACCAATATCACACCTTACAGTTAGGCTGGGGATTTAAATCAAGTCTAGGCATTTTATATCATATTATTGGTGTTTATGTTCACAAATATTGTGTAATTATTAGCAACGCAAATGTGTTGGCAACCGTGATATTTCCTCCAATGAAATATATACTATTTACTCATTTTTTAACACGTACTTAAGTATGCAAGCTACTAATTGTATTTTGGAGATATTTATTTAGCGTCCTATTTTAGTAATTGTCATTTAAATTGCCCATTATTATAAAGACTGTGTGTAACTATAGTTAATATTTGTAATATTTGTTATTTAGGTTTCGTAGCTTTTATTTATTTCTTTTTTTCATTTTGTATCGATGAATTGAGTTAGAAGAATATCAAATTAATGTTATAATGACACCATGTTATAAAGAGCTAGTAGGACTTAGACTGCAATTAATTACTGACAGAATGTCTATTCATTAGAACTTCATATTGCTTTAAAGATAGATTCATTGTGAATCTTCATAAAACAATTTCATTCAAATTCTGGTGAATAGAGAAAACCTATATTATACGATAAGAACAAATAAACCCATATATTTGAGACAACTGCTCAAAATAAAAAAGATCTTAATTGGAGAGTAAGGCAAATGTGCTATCTTACATCGTAAGTGGGGGTTAACATTCGTTTTTCCTATTGAATAGAGAAACATGTACATATGGCAATGTCTTTTAATGTATAACGTAATTGTCAATGAAGCAGAATAGTCCCAGAATACTAATGTGGTCCAATGAACAGTGTCTGTTTGCAGTGAATAAACCAAACCAATGTGTGGTTTCCTCTCAAATTATATATAAATACAACATAAAAAATATCTACAGGCTTGATGTTACTACTAGAGTAAAAGAAAAAAAGAAGTTATTTATTCAGTTCTAGGTACGTATGTACAAGCGAAAGGGTAAAACACTTATATTGTCACTACTGTTACGTCATATAGGTAAACTCCGACATCAAACCTTCACTGCCTTGCAACTATACCCAATTATGGGAAATTCTAATGGAGTAAACGCCAAAAGAAAATGCGGAGACGGAATTTTTAAGGCGACTTGGCATTTCGAAGACGTATCGGTTTGTTCTTTCCCTTGGATCCATCAGCTGCGTTGAGAGGGGGAGTCAGTTGCATGGGCAACAGCTGATGCTCTATATCACCCTGCTCCAGCTTCGCCTCACAGCGACGACACAACACGGGAAGCAACATTTACCGGTTATAAGTCACCACTCGATTGGCGTAGAGTCAGACACCTGGAGTTGCTTCAGATGGTAGGAGAGATGAACAGGTCTCATTGGATAACTATCGCTCGCCTCAAGCTGGGCAGCCCCCAGCCAATAAAGGGCCCTCACGCTACAGTTCGCCTGCCTTGCTGGGTGCGCAGGGCTTAAGGTACGCGAGTACCTGACGAGAGGTCTGAAATTACTGCACTAAGAATCAACAAAATAAAATGAAAAAGGAAATAAGCAATCCTCAAGCTAGGTACCTGGAATGTCCGGACTATGTTGACTTGGCTCTCATATGATATCCAGGCATCCAGTGATGTTTCAATGACTTCAGTCATCAACGACGAACTTGCAAGACTACATTTCGATATCGCCTCACTACTGGAGACACAGCTACCAGATTACGAGTCCCTCAGAGAAAAGAGCTACACGTTCTTCTGGCAAGGAAAGAGCACAGACGAAGTCATGGAGTATGGTGATTTATTTGCTGTCAGAAACTCTCTGCTTGGGATGATAGAATTTTGCCAACAATGAAATGAAAGGCTGCTATCTCTGGCCCTCCACACCACAAACGGAAGAGTAAACCTGATTAGCGTTTACGCTCCCACAATAAGGCCCCACTACTAAGATAGCAAGGATGCGTTTTCGACGAGCTCTACTGGCTCATAGATAAAATTCCCAAGGAAGGGAACTTTATATTACTGGGCGACTTCAACACTAGGGTGAGAGCCGATCAAGACTTTTGGCCTTTGCGTCTTGGCAAATTTGCCATTGAGAAGATGAATGAAAAAGGGCATGAACACTGGCGTCAGCTCTGTTAGAGCATCCAGTCAGCAGTAGTTAAAGGAAGCATCTAAGGCATGTACGATGGAATAAAGAAAGCAACGGGTCCACGAAGAAAGTGATAGCACCACTGAAGTCTTCTGCAGGCGATACCACTCACGACAAGGGCAAGCAGATTGAGTGCTGTGTGGAGTACTATTCTGAATTGTACTCTAGATATAACCACGTGACTAAAGATGCCCTCAGCGCCATTGAATACCTCCCTTGTATGACCGAACTGGAGTAGATACCTGCTGTGGCAGAACTAAAGATGGCCTTAGAAAAACTGACCTCATGTAAAGCTCCAGAAGAGGATGGCATCACAGCAGAAGTCATCAAGTAAGGCAGAAAGGCAAACCTAATGTAGAAATGCAGATGTGTAGATGTGCCATCATACGGGTCGTGCTATAGACAAACAAAGAAGTATTTAGACCCATTTGTGGCACTGACTAAGGGTACATTTGTCTGTTTAATACCAGTTAAAGTGCCTGTTAGTAAGTCTTCGATTGATTACCTGAATTAATTATATAGATGTATCGAACAAATTCACTGGTGTTTTCGCTCTATTTATCGGAACTGAAAATGATGACTTACATTGACTAACTGAATAGAGTCATGGGAGGGGATATTGGTTCAAAACAACTTTAGTTTTGTCTAGTCTTGACTTCTAAACAAACTTGACCACATCCCTTCAGAAAAAAATTAAATAATTATTATAGCTTGAAAATTGCATTTCAGCTTCTGAAAGCACTACAGGTCCACTACCCTTCACATTTAATAAATAAATCTAAATAATCCTAACACTTAAACGTGTTTGCAAATGGATGTGCAGACATATTTTTATGAATTTGGACAAAGAATTGAGTGAGGTCTTACCTTAAACTCCTCTTTGCAGAAAATCAATCTTCAAATGTAGAGACTCAGTTATAAAACTGAGACAAAATATTACGAAATTTCATTTTGAATTTGGATATATAGCGGAAAATTATTTCTCATAAGGATCAGATTGGTTACTATTGGTGAATACCTAGGATATTGAATGACCATTGTTCAGTGTCCACTGGATGTAGATGAAGGGTAGGTGGAATCAATGCAAACCGAAATCAACAAAAGCGTACAAAGATTCTCATATATTATTTGAAACACCCAACGTCTTGGCTAACCATAGTTGTTCTGTGATATCTGCCTGCTAGTACTTCTCATCATACCAGTCGGTATTAAATTTTCTCCTTCAAAGAGACTATATCGAATTAAGTCTGTATTTTATCATTTTCGAATGAAGAGGAAAATATTTTTTATTTGGTGAAGCTTTTCCACAGTCGTGATGTTTCTAGATTTATATTCTATATAGAAATTGGAGAATATATTCTGCAGTTACCAACGTCAAAATCTAAATTAAATACGATAGCATTCTACCAGCAACGAATGTTATTATTTCCCCGTGGATGAGGATTTACGGAGAGACGTCAAATGGGATTCAGAGAATAGTAATCAGAAACCGACTGGCGTCCGTAACAAGTATCCTTATATTTGCCATTTTATCGCGTAATAGATGTTATAACAAATAGGGATTCATTTTCATACAAACTAAACATATCAATACAATTTATTGTTGTATATTTAGTTATATAATAAGACAATCTATCTTGCAGAAATGTTAGATAGCATAGAGTTAATTATACTGTAGAGCAATCTTCACACTTACAAAAGGAATCTTGAATTGCGGCATGATATTATCCATTTATTCGCTGGTAAGATGAAAGCCATACTAATTTTAGAATATTTAATTCAAGCTATATTTCTTTCTGTTTAACATTTTTTAACTCTTCCACGACTGCACCTATACTACACCATACTTCCGTGGCGTGCATAAGGAAAAGATTATTTTCAGATGAGAACGCTCCGGCGGCCTGGTGGTTAGTGTGTCCACCTCGGATGCGGGAGGTCGTGGATTCGTTCCCGAGCCAAGTCATACCATTAATTTACAAATATGGTACAAACAGCTGCCTCGCTTGACGCTCAGCTTTAAGAGGTCAGTGTTAGGACTGGGCGGACTGGTGTCAGAATGATGTGACTAGGTGGAACATCATGCTACATGTCTGCAGCATGATGCCCAAATGCTAGACATCACTATAAGCTGCCATACTGTAGACATCGTAGTGACTGAAAAATTGTTAAAGCGACGTTAAAAATTAAACTCACACACCGTTTTGAAATGTAATATAATATATACAATCTCTGCCATAAAGGAAATATGTATATGATATATCATCTTTTCCGAAAACTATATAAAAGCAATAAATATTAAAGCACAACATATTATAATGGTCATTTACAGTAAGATAATATATCTTTTCAACGTATGATTAGGTAAAGAATCCGACAGAAATACGTCTGGATAATGTTCGAATTCGGAAGTGAATTCTTTTATTTATCTTGCTTGTTTCTCTGACGTTTTGAATTCGACAAATGCTAGATCACAGAAATAAAGATGTTAGGCTTTTTAAGATATTGTATATTTATTATTATTATTATTATTATTATTATTATTATTATTATTATTATTATTATTATTAATATTGTATTATTATTATTATTATTATTATTATTATTATTATTATTATTATTATTATTATTATTATTATTATTATTATTATTATTATTATTATTATTATTATTATCTTATTATTATTATTATTATTATTATTATTATTATTATTATTATTATTATTATTATTATTTCTTTTAAAACTACTTTAAAACATCATTTGCTATTTCGAACTCTCTCTAACCACCCATGCCTGCCCGGGTCAGATGTCAAGATATATCCTTGGGAAAATTATTTTGGTCCCATTTCGTGTCATGGTATAGCCATAAATACGTTAAAAGTGCAGCTAAAAGTAGCAGCGTCAGCAACAAAGTCATCTCTATTTAATCCTCCATCCTATGTCTGGCACTACATCCCTCTGTCTGCTATAACATAAGAATATTGGACAAATGCTAATATGCACAAACATTAGCTGTTATGATCCTTGCGTGTACATGATATTTGTGTTTAGGTGCATGAATAAATTCATTTACCTCAGTTTGGATAAAACATATTTGTTTTATAAATATTGATATTTAGCTTTCATTCCGTCCAGATCAGATATTTATCACAACCCATATTATTAAGTTAATTTCAATCTCTCGAATCAGAGAAGAGTCATTATTTATGTCAACAAACTCTCTCTCTCTCTCTCTCTCTCTCTCTCTCTCTCTCTCTCTCTCTCTCTCTCTCTCTCTCTCTCTTTCTCTCTCTCTCTCCTGGACAGATGCTAAAACTTCTTACATGAAATAAGAAATATTTTGAGTAGAGTCGACACCATGAAGAGGGTCATGGGTGGCCATCATTAATCGTTTTGAATTCTACATATTAGAATTGATGTTTACACCAATTTAGTTATGATCAGGCACAGGTGTACCTTCTTCCTAGTCACCAACACTACCTGCAGGGAAATATTACAAATTGATCCTTATTGTAAAGCATTTATCTCCCAAGTGATATTTATTGCTTGTTTGGGTCCTCAGGTAAAACGTATATTGATGTTTGATTTTGGTTTACTTACCAAACTTCGATTTCTTGTAATTGTCCATATTAAAACTTAATCAAAATGGTTTAATTGTTTTCTCTGATAAGATATTGGCCAGAATATAACAAAGAAAGCATATCTTCGTATTTTGAAACCACTTTCTAAAAAAAATCCATCATAATTCAGCTGAAAGTGACAAACTAAGTAATCAAATATAACAGAGGAACAAAAAAAACAACAAAAGCACAAACACAACTTATTAGACCCTAAATGTTTTAGGAGTCTAACATTATTTTAGTCAGTTATATTACATTATAGTATTCTTATTTTCTCTTGGGGTTGAGTTTCACTTAAACAGTTTCAAGAATACAGTAGCAGCAATTAAATTTTGCAATATTTCCAAATAGTTAGGAAATTAATATCCAAGACTAATATCTAATCAGCCCAGTGCTAAGGGTAATACAACCGAGTTAGGTTTGATCTTTGGCGTCATCAGCTAATTCGGGAAATTCATTAACTATGTTTGATATATTCTCACAATGCCACCAAATTCGCAATGTGTAGTAAATCTAAACATGAAAATTTGATTTTAAATAAATTACGATTGTCTAATACTGCTTTTGCTATTACCTCTAATAATTCTAGATATTAATACACGAATCACGTTCCACTGTTCCACAAAATAATATTTTGCCTTTTAATACAATTTATAATATTATCAATTACCGTGACCAAATCTATTAACATTAAATAATCAATGAATACTTAAAGAACAGCCAGAATGCTTTTTCATGTTATCCTCATGCGCAATCCTGCAGGAGACGACATTGCCTCATGAGTGAGGAACACTATTTATAAAATCAAAAACTACGTATCTTCACGATACAATCTTAACACGTAGACAGGTATATAAACGTTTTGGAAAATGAAATAAATCCACAGTATGCAATATTTTAAACATTTAGTACCTTAGGTTTTCTGTAAGACTGCATGTGTTTATGTGTTTGTGTCTTGCCATGAAAGTAATGAAACTTAGTATAAGTATAATATCATTCATTTCGAGGAAAAAGGGAACAAGAGTTAATATATTCGGTGAATAAGAAAACTAAAAATCCTTTACAAATGTATTATAGACAATAATATCAGCCGACATTATTAAACAATGTTTCAAACGTACAATGACATACTAATGGTAAATAGCGCCAAGTTGACGATGAAGACCCAAAAGAGGTGTTTGGCTGCCCAGGACCTCTGACGCCCGTTGTAACTGCCCCGTCCACCTTCCTTGTTAGTACATGCCACAAGCGTTCACGGTTTTTAATTTGATTAGTGTTTTTTTGATGTAACTAAATTTAAACAGTTTAGTGCTGACGTGAATGTCATAATTTTTCATCAAGCTTTAGAAGATTTTTCTATTTCTGATATCTTTTAAGAAGAACTGCTCCGGTGGTCTAGTGGTTAGAGCTTCTACCTCGGATGTGTGAGGTCATGGGTTCGAGCTGCCTCGCTTATTGCTCAGCATTAAGACGATAGTGTTAGGAATTGTTGTCATGGTGTCAGAATAATGTGACTGGGTGGGATATGATGCTACATGTCTGCGACATGCTGTCCCAGTGTTAGACATCACTATAAACTGTCACACTGCAGACATCGTAGCGATATGACAAAACAATTGCTAAATCTACGTTAAAATCTAAATTACACAAACTCTTTTAAGAAAATCAAAAGCATATTGAATACAACTTTATACCAGAAGAATAAACAAAACATGCTTTAAAATTTAGCGAACAGTAAATTAGTATACATTATTGAGGAATATGTGGAATATATGTAAATCTTTGCATATCATCTTTAATATTTTCGTAACACGCAGTTTCCATGACAATCAGAAAATGAACAAAAAAATTGGTGCTTGATATTAAATTAAGCCACAAAATTGTTGCAACATACATTATATCACTAAAATGGGAAACCATACCAAAGCGGCGCCACTTAAAAAAGGTCTTGAAGATACCAATGTTAGTTTGCTCGAGTGATGGCTCTGATCGCACTGTACAGCTCGCATTTGTAACGTGAAGAAGTGATTTGCAGTTGTATAATGAATGATATGTATTTTCAGAAACGGCCTTAGCGATCGTGGGGACCGATTTAAATAATTTTTGACGAAGCCTTCCTGGATTTACCCGCCGGGCACGCTGTAATCACGGCATTTGGAAATAAACTTTTAAACAAGTTTTATACTGAGAGCGCGGGTCCCGACTGGACGAAATCGGTCCAAACCGGCCTAAGGCTGACACTGTATTTGTTTGAGAATTAATGCATCTAATCTTCAATGACACTATGCAAAAAATGTTTCTCCATTCGTCATAAGCATCCACGAATCAGTCGTATTATCATTAAAAAGTAGTATCTTTTACACGAAAAATCACTTTTGTCCTTATATAAGTATATGTTAATGTAAACAAATAACTCTAGCCATACACTAGGAATGCGTCGCCTGTTGATGATAATAAGACATACACTCTAGCGAGACAATACGATATTTGTGAAGACGCATACCACTGTTAAATTCTATACCACAAATATTTAGGTCTCAGAGTGATAAATATAATTTATTAAAGGTCGATTTGCAAAGTCAAACAAAGGACTTCGCACTGTTACCTTCCCTTAATACTTTTCGCGAGTAATAACACGAAAATGCGGTATATTGCAGCTAACAAAATGGTGGGAACGGGCTTCGTGTTTGGAAACCTCATTGAATGAAGGAGTAATATAAAGGAAGATACACGTGAAAGAATACCTGTTTTGGCGAATATAGCAGATAGTAAATAAAAGAATCACAAACAAACAGAGACTGGTTTCGTGGTGCAAGCAAATGAAGAGTAAGAAAAGGTTTATCATGCACGTATGTATTCAAATTAATAAAATCAAGGAAAATAAAGCAATGTCTTATTTGCTTTCATTTAAATCGTGACGTCAACAGATAGATTTATAATATTTTCGTCTCAAGAACATGAAACTTTTTAAAATAATATCATTTTAACTCCTGAAGCACATGACTTATTGTAAAGCGACGTTGTGGGGAACGCTTTGGCCGTTATCCGTGCTATGATTTGAAGTAAGACACTACCGTGAAAAGTGTGTGTGTGTGTGTGTGTGTTTGTGTGTGTGTGTGTCTGTGCGATTCAAATGTTATGACGTAGGTCAAACAATTCTTCTGTCATTCAGCTAGGATGTATGCAATGTGTCAGTTTATAGTGATGTATATCATTGGGGCATCATTCTACATGTCTGAGGCATTCTGGTGCAAGGATAATGTACTGGGTGGGACATCATGCCGCAGATATGTAGCATGATGTCCCACCCAGTCACAATATCCTGACACCAGGTTGAGCAATCCTAATAATAACCTTTTAATGCTGAGCGCATAGCGACGCAGCTGTTAGTAATTTTTTTATAAGTCTTTGATATGACTGCGCAGGGGCTCGCAACCGCGAACTACCGCATCTGAGACGGACGCTCTAACCACTAGGCCACCGGAGCGGTCTGGAAAGTTTGAACATATTCCTTTCCAAAGTTTATCAGTAACATGCTGTCAGCTGAGTATGTAAAATGACAAACGATTATGTTATATTCATGGAGAACAACTGATTATTGATAAATTCCTTCAAACAAAATATAATATTATTATGACCTGAATGACCTTGTCATACTGCAGTATGGCCTAATACATATTACTGATTACAAGCTCCACAAAAGGCAGCATTCTTCGTAAAAAACATAATATTTAGGTGTGAACAGCGAATCTATTATAGAGGATTTTTAAAGAGAAACCCTATATTGGTTTATTGTCAATGACAAATTATGATACATGACTGACTAGGATAGTCGTTACCTTTTGGAAAACTTGAGTTTGAGAAAGAGAAGGAGGATGTGAACGGGATTGACTGTGTATTAATTAAATTAAATTACTTTTAATATAGCTGGAGGTAATCTAATTCCCTGAAGAAAGTTTGTTGTCACGCTTAAAAAATTACAAATCTAAAACGGCAACAAAGTTTCAATTAATCTTCAGCCATTGTCTCCACCATGGCTGCAGTAATTCAAATATTACCATGTGCCTTAAGATTTGACTGACGATATTTCTAAATCAATAGAAGTTATGTAGATTCTCGTTAATAATCCTAAAAATTACTTAGCTATTTCACCTGTCAGTTTTAAAATCACAAGAGGTATGCGCGATGACAGACAAACAAACAGACTGCGGTACCAATATGTGGATCAGTTAACGTGTAAAAATTAGAATTTTATGAACAAACGAATGACAAATAAACGAATTTACGAACAGACAGACAAACTTGCAGATTATGATGCACTTTAATTTATATACGATTGGGAATCAAACGTAAAAAAGTGATTGTTATATTGTTGTAGAATTATAAGTTCGACTTGAAAACTGACTGGTATTTTTCACACAAAAAAACATTTAAGATATTGTGAAGTACAAGATATAAATGACGAGAAAGAACGGATGTTATATATAAATTGCGGTTTTAACTAGTGGAAACCGAGAAATAAAGAATTATCTATTTAGCACTAATGGCCCTTTTCTGCAGACTTCAATGCATTAATGCAATCTCAATTTTATTTAAATCTCTACATCTGGTTTTTACTAATTTTATTTAAATCTCGACGTCTGGTTTTCAATATACCTTTTATAGTACTTTGTGCTTGTTGATAATAGCATAGTATAGCATAGTATCATAATTCAAGTTATATCTTTGACAGTTTTATCGTTAGGTAAAACTAAACTTTCTTGTATTAAAGATAGCGTTTATTAAACAGATTCGTTTAGCTGTAATAAATAATGTCCCATATGTCCTTTTTATCTCGCATGAAAGTACAACGTATTACAGCTTAAGGATACTTATTCATTCAGATTAGTTGATAGGTCAAAAACACAGCGCGTGAACGCAGATGATGGGAACTGTCTTTTATTAATCTCTCGTTGAATTGACCAGACACAAGCTCTTAGCTACGCTAATGTCCTTGACAAATCTACGCATGTTTAAGTGAAAAACCTCATCCGCTTAGATGTCCACCATTTTCTCCGACAATCATCTATAAACAATACGCTAACGGTAGTGGATTTTTATTGATTCTATTGCCATGCAGTGTGTATGCCTCCTGTTCAGTGCAAATATTATTTATTTTGCACGTGACAATTATAGAAGTTAGTATAAAGTAGATCTCAGTAGAGTTAATACAAAAATACACAAAAATGGATATGATCACATGGTTTTGTTCAGAGTAATGGAATTCTTTCCTATATTTACCAACTGAAGCAACTGCAATTATTATTGTTTGAATAGCTTACGACCCCTTTCAACTTGTACCAATGTAACAATGTGCATGTCTGAAGAATTAGTAACCCTGGTTACCATTGATCTACTTGACGGCGGTATGATATTTATCCCATACTTAAAAAAAGCTTCGAATTTTGCATATATTGATGATGTGAATAACAAGATAGTATTCGAACCTATGAGCATCATAACCTCAACATATTGAATGGAATAAACACATGCTTGTGTGTACTAACTGCTCATTTAAAGCGACAAATAGTAGCTTACTTAAATGTATAGTTGAATACACATTTCACCCTAAACATTTCAGGTTCTATCATGCGTGTAATTCATTGGTGTTTACAAATAAACTGACAAAGGAATACGCACAAAATTAAACGAAATACGTAATGTAATAATTATTAATAAGGATACACTGAGCAAGGATATTCTTGTCCAAAATGACAAAATCAATATCGGACTCCATTTAAATGTATATATCAATGCACACATAATGTTTTATCAGTAGTTAACACCAATACATTTCAGAAAGAGGGGCTGTGGGCTCTTGAAAATGTAAACGCACAAATCTTGTTCTAGGCATCAATATATTCAAGAATGAAATGTTGGGACATTTACATTAAGCTCCTGTAAATTCTCTGGTTTAATATTTGTATTCTCATGCGTACTCTTTAGTTAATAAGACCTGCTTTAACTCGGAACAGAAATTTTGATATGAATTTATAAAAAATATATTTATCGGGTTATCTATCAGTTCTTTCACAAATGTGTTTTTTGGTGCTGACGAAGATTGCTTTAAAATACGGACAATTATGAAATCAGCCGTTTTGGAAAAGAAGTCTCTCCTGATAAGCATACAGAATGTTTTGATTCAGTGGACTATGTGACTGGTGGGCGGAATAACAATTTGTTCTACATCGGGCCAATTATAAATGGCGTGACATGTTTCCAATGAAGATCTTTTAGGGTAGGTAAGCGGTCGAAGAGTGTCATTTTGATGTTGATATTAATTTTGCCATATAATGAGTATAACTTCAAATCGCCGTAATTTTGTCATGAATTACTCATTACTTGAAGACGTATTCACAACATTCGGTAATAATATGACTAATCGCTATCATTCCAATTTTATTTAAGAGGCAAAAGAGCTGAATTTGGAAAATAAATATAAATCAGTTGTTGGAATAGTCTGCATTTTCTGTCAGGAAAATTTATAGCACAATCAATAAAAGTAACCATAGTTTAATATTTTAAGAATATGTAATATATGAAAAATGCTGTTTTTATTAACTGTTCAATTATTGTGACATGTAATATCTTCAAATGTGTCATAATGCAATGCTTTCCCATTGGGTATCTCAGGACGCTCCTTAATTGTCCATGTCATGAATACGTCAAGGCATCTCGTCTTGGACAGCTCGATCACAACTCAAGGAACTTGACAATTTTTGTTTGTATGATACCTATGTGCAAGTGACAAGTTACTTTTACCCCCATTCTACATTATTGTTTACGTTTATAGCAAAATAAATAAGCGCAAACAATAACATGCGGTTTCCACTCCAAAACTATTACTAAAGAACACAAACAAGCTTATTAGTATGTTCAAAGCAAATAGACCGGAAACTTGAGTCGGTAAAGGCGACCGGTAGCGTCACTCAACAAACTTATCAAACTTATATACAATTTAAGGATCAAAATGAAAGGCGTGAACATGTTGTGTTCTTATCCTTCCACACTTTCACCGATAGCGAGAGGGACGTTGTCGGCTAAGTTTGATCCGATCAGTTCACAGCGATATCCAATCAATATTGAGAAGGACAGTGTGATTACAATTGAGACACAAATGACACCTTTCGAAATTGAAAGATTAAAAGTTAGTACTAGCCTAAAAGGGCTGTAGATTAATACGGCTTACTCCGAGAAAGAAGCCACTAGTAATCAAGCAGCAGAACTTAGAGATAGATTCGAAAAGGAAGCTTGGAAGCTTATCGGGGGAGAGATCTTCCGGTTCCATTTAATCCCGAGTCTTTAAGAGTTGGAGACGGAAATGAGACTGTAGCAGAGACAGTCGAAGTCGACAGAAATGTAGTCGAAGGGAAGAAAGTGGAGGAGAAGAAAAAGTCGAGAAAGTTGGTGAGGTGGAGGAGAAGGAATTGGACAAAAGTCGGCGAGGAAGAGGAGAAGGAATTAGAGGAAATAAGGGAGAGAAAGGATAAGCCAGATGGGTTTAAATACAAGGACATGTGGATATCAATCTCACACTGCTAATCAAGTGATGCAATAGGCTTATTAAAATGTCGAACGCAAAGAGTATAATTCGAAATTTGAGTCATTTGATTATTTAATTGTTATTCATTGAATCTAAACCTTCTGTATATATTTAACAATCTAACATTGCAAACTGGGTTCTCGGAGCTTTACATCTTTCATTAATTTAACTTCTAACAAGATAGAGCCTTGGTGAGACTTCTACGATATTTTGAATGCAATATTGGGAGCACTCCTTCCCAACCAAATATTTTGTCACATTAGGAATGAAAATTGAAGAAAAATAGCGAAAAGTTGTTATGTTAGGATATATGCTCTCATAAAAATATTTTATTTTAATGGATATTTTGCTCGCATTGAAATACTACACTTTATTGGATAGTTTATTTAAGAACATACTAATAGAGAAACCATCTGAGAAACACACGAGACGAATACTTTTTTCTAAGTGATCGTGCTATGTTTTTCAATGCGATATAATTGACTCGTTGAAAGGAAACCAACACATAAATTATAATGCTTCTTCAATTGACCGTAATATTTCATGCTTTGGAACTTGTCCCAACTAAGTCTGTTCAGAACTAAGCCAATTAAACGAAATTTTACAAGCACATGGAAAATTTACATTTTATTCTAGACACCTTGACCTTTGAAATAGCAAAGCTAAAATAGATTTTTTCCTCTTTCCATGATTATGTCAACTCAGACCTGAGCATAATGAAGCCATATTGTAGATATAACACTGTCCTCTGGCCTGACTGACACAAACAAAGACAAAACGGACTCACATACAGGCAATACTGCCGATAAATCCTCATCATACGTTCGGATGATAATATGAAAGTGTTTTGAAATAGGTCAGAGTAAAAAAAATGGGGGAAGGGGACGAATATTAGGAAAACCTTTAATTCCCTTTACAAGACTGGTGTAATGCCTGGGTCGGGAAAGAATGAATAATGAAAATGGAAAGAAATTATGCAGCAATGTTAATATGTTGGGAGTGTTATGTTAACATTACGAGATTAAGCACAATCAGTCACACTTGCACATACATTATGTGGTTACTACATAAAGTGTGGATAATAGTCGTTGACACTAGTGCTGTAGTTTCTGGAATGTAATCTCTGATATCGATGGCGCTGTACCTGTTTAAATAGGGAATACGATTTAGAACCTTTTAGTCTTAAAAGAACTCAAAGCGCCATATATGAGTGCTCACGCGGCTGCGCTCTCCAACCCATTATAAATAAACTTCCGGCAGTGACGGACATAACGGCTGATATAATGGCGAGGGAGAACGCACCTGAAAGATGACACATTGCCAAAAGTTCATCACCCTTGTACTTCGCTGCCCAGATGATGGCTCCGACTGTAATACACAGGCCTGAATGAAAAGAAAAACAGTATGAGATTGTAAAGAAGACTCGAATACTGAACGAAATTCATCACATAACGAGACCCCTGGGTTATATGTGATACTGCGGGATGTAAATTATATAGCTAAGACTTTATTTAAAACTTAAGCTTCTCTAACTTGAACGAACCGCTTTTGCGTAATACACTGATGAATAATCCTTGTTCACTATTCTTCTATAAACACAAATAAATAGTTTGCTTTGATATAAATCTCCAGTCGTATCATTCGGCACATCTAATAATTGAAATGTTCGCTTTTTTATCCATTATTGTTCATCTTTCGAAAAGAGCTGGCTCTCTGTTTTTGGTGTTGGACGCGTGACGGCAGTGGGAGAGGCTTTAAATGCTACCATAGTTTTAGCCCTGGTCGGCTTCAGTGCATTTTGCCCGTTCTAAATCGGCATTAAATAACCTATTTATGTTGAAATGTTATTAAGCACTAAAATGAAAAACGTATGACATCGTTAAAGACTTTACGTAAATTTTTCATTACACAACAGACTCTCTGAAGATCTGTATTTGCTACATATATTAATATAGTCTGATTTTGTAAAGTGATTATATATATATATATATATATATATATATATATATATATATATATATATATATATATATATATATATATATATATATATATATATATATATATATATATATATATATATATATATATATATATATAAATATAAATTTATATATATATATGAGAGAGAGAGAGAGAGAGAGAGAGAGAGAGAGAGAGAGAGAGAGAGAGAGAGAGAGAGAGAGAGAACAGAAACAGCTGACAACAAACAATACAAAACTGGTGCTAACCCATCACTAGCTCTTTCGAAATTTATCTATTCCGTTTGCATGGGCC
This sequence comes from Potamilus streckersoni, assembly GCA_016746295.1. NCBI lineage: Eukaryota > Metazoa > Mollusca > Bivalvia > Unionida > Unionidae > Potamilus > Potamilus streckersoni. The sequence continues at coordinate 1,726,502 of JAEAOA010002072.1, forward strand.
ATTAAACCATACATAACTATTGCACCAATGAACATAACAAAACTCACAACTGCGAATATTATACAAAGTAAAAGCACTATTGAATAAATTCATAAATGCATATTTTGTATTTGAATTTTTCATACAAAAAATGATAGCTAATACCATTTTTGTGAGAAAAGGCATAAATGGCAGGAAAATTTGATTTGGTAGCATGTAAGTTCCTTGTTGATTGTGCCTTAAGAAATGCCCATTAATTCTTCCTGATTTATGCCTCTGGGTTTGAATACAGGAAAGAAAAAAACAAATTGTGCAGCACAAGCACAGGTGCAAAGCCTAATATTTATAATCATAATGTAACATTCAGCACATCAAATTTGATCTAGCCATATCAATTATAAGGAATGCAGTTCCCAATATGTCGGAGAAACGCAGCTATTAACTATATAATGAAGAAGCTAGAGTACAAGATTTGATGTCGTATGTTGATATATCGGTATAATTGAACACCCGATACGACTGGAGTCACCCTCTTCAACATTCTGCTGACCAATCGTCTACTCTCAGACTAGCAGATATATACCCAAACATAAAAAACCAAATATAAAAAATGGGGTGTCAAGGGTCAGAGGAAACTCGGACTAGATGCCGTAAGAAATTAGGGTTAGGACATCGTTGCGATATGACTGAAAAATTGTTAAAGCTACAATAAAAATCATAATCACATAACATCTCATTAAACTATTACATTATTAGTATCCCAAATATAGCCACTTAATATATTATTTTCGATCAACATTGTCCTTCATGTATAAGACAAGAAGCTCGTGGCACATGAGCTAGTGTTCAAGTTGCCTTAAACAGCTTGACCTGATCGTTTGCAGGAGAACGGTATACTGTGCCAAGTGATAAACAAACTGGCATAGAAATTACTCCAGTCGTATCGGGTGAATTGAAATAGTGATGAATTGATACTTCGATCAAGCTTACCACTAGTGATTGCATATAGTCCTGGCATTTTTCCAGCGTCATGGTTATATCTAGGGATAAAAACGTGCACGGTTTCAAGTAAAACAGCACCAAATATGAGGACCAACCCAGCCATCTCTAGAAACAGTGTAGCAAGTATCCAGTCTAAGAGCAATACAAGAAAAAATGACACTTTTCGTTTGTGAAGGAATGATGTGTAGTCAAGAATAATAAGAGATTTCCAAACAAATAGAGAGATTACAATTTCAATGATATTTTGATGTACAATCACCGCACTCATGAAATGGCAACGATATTAAATTAAATATTAAATGAAGGATATTTCAATTTTATTAAACTTTGAGTGAGAATATTTGCATTACAAAAAATATACATGCATATTACATGCGTGTCGTTTTTGATTGAAAATAAAATAGTAGCAGTTATTTGTTTTTTTAATATTGCATATAGGCAATGAAATATAAACAGAAGGAACATGAAGATGTTTATTTGCTACATAAATTTATATAGTCTGATTTTGTAAATCGATGCTAATCTTGCAAATTCAATTAACGCATCTGTCAAGTCAGAAGGCACAATACAGCCGTTATAACAAAAATTGATTTACAAGGCTATACATATATGCAAGCAATAACGAAAAAAAATTAAGGAGAAGCGAAATTTGCAGTACGAAGAATCACATGTAGAAACAAATAATGACACACATAAGTAAAATGACGATGCAATTTAACTTGATACAGGCGATGGTGGGTCAAATTGTATTGGAATGTTTGTCAACTGTCAATATAACCAGTACGATGTAGAAAGCAAATTCTGCTGACGTTTAGTTTATTGCTATATGTCATAAAATTTCTGTTTTCTGTGAAAATTCATAAATAAGAGATAGAGACAGACATACAGACGGATATTTGTTTTCCTGTTATTACCGGGACTTACGTCCTTCACCCCACATTTCTCATGTCCCGTTTTATAATCTTTAGAGCAATTTGTCCACAGTCCGATATATACTTCTGCAAAATCCAAATCCCCTGCCAACCATCGAGGAGAAGCTATTGCAATGGTACAGAGTAAAGATGACACAGCACCGCAGATCACTCCGGCAATTGTCAATTTATGCATAGCTGTTAAAACAATATATATATATATATATATATATATATATATATATATATATATATATATATATATATATATATATATATATATATATATATATATATATATATATATATATACAACATTGAATACGTAAACAGTTTGAATGTGAAGAAAAGTCAATATCCTGATTTTGTTTCCTAAAATATTGCACTCTCAGCCAAAAAAGTGTATGTATCTAATGATCAATAACAGTTTTCGAGAAAGTGAATAATCGTGTGCTTTTGCAATCAACAGTGTTATTGTCATCGCTGCCTTGATATATTGAAAAAAGGTTAACGAGAGAGAGAGAGAGAGAGTGAGAGACAGACAGACAGACAGATATAGGGTATAGCCGTATTTAATAACCACTAAGAAGGAAAATATTTGTACGGATATATTTCCGTTCCGTATATTGATGCCATCGCACATACTAATATACATATTTCTGTTTCAGTAAACACCTGTTTCATATCGTAATCATCAAACGCATCATTTTAAACCACGACGAACAAGAGGTGAATCTGTTAAAGATTAACTATCTTACAAAACACATATATAATGCTTCGTTTTCAAACTTTTCAGCCAAGTGTCAGAATCTCCTCCATACACACATATGTAGAAAAAGAAGAATTTTAAGTTCTTTAAGTAGTTAGGTTTTCCAAATACTTTTACAGCACATATTTCTGTTGGTGGCACGGTCATTGTACGCCAAAACAAATGTGTTCTAAGCGACAACTGTTTAATTATAAATATGGACAATATTGTGTGCCAACCTTGTGCGATGAAGATAAAAGTGTTTAATATTAAGACTTCAACAACGTCTATTACTTGTCTAAATACTCATTGAATGAGCTAAGCAATGGGAAGAAATAACATGTGTAAAGCTTTCTCGGATAGGCAAAATAGGCATCGGACCGTTTGAATAGACTTTTTAGAAGTGCTGATTCTCTTAATGAAATGATCTCACATGCAGAAATAAAGTTAGATCAATGCAATCAATGAACTTCAAATTGTTTCATGCGACTAGTAATACAGCAGACCAGTTTCGTTATTGTTGAATATCACGCTTGCCACAAATGAAGCATTTTAAATCATACAAGACCATGTCCAAGGAAACAAACTGTATCATCGGCGTGTTAGACTATTGCTCAGCAATTGCAGTATTGAATCACATGACTGGTCACCAGAAGGAATATACAGCATACATGCAACTAGATTCCGATTGCAACCACGCATAATCAGATACACAAAAATGTTACGGTGAAATGAACTCTAGCATAAAATGATATAAGAATAGCAGTAATCCCCCAAAAATGGTATTAGGTTATGTCCTGTTTATAAGTAAATTAACCCAAACTTGTTTAAGATGGTATGATGATTTTTAAAAATATATCTAAGAGAACAAAAGAAAGATGATGTGAACGTGGCGAATAAAATCGTCACGAATACTCATAATATAATATATGTAGAAAATGTAAAGCACGTTTCTGTATGTACGTATATAACGTCAGTATTTGATGTAGAAATGACGTACTTAAATTAATGCTACTACCTTTCCATGTTAATAACGGTGAAAATAAACAAAGAGTCCCCTGCGCGTAAATAAAATGGAATCACAGATCGTCTTTATTGTCAACGTGCGAGGGCGTATTGTCATAAATCCTTACGTACATACGTGGTATTTCCTTCATTTTCACCTCAATTGTTTAAACTGGAAATATTAAAATTATATCAATGCTATAGATTTTCCAAGACTTTTGGTATATTGATCACGGTTCTTAGAATCATTCGGTATGTATAATAATACATAAATGTAACAAACCCTTCAGTTGAACGGCTTCTTGTCTGAGAAGTTTCATATCCGTGTGATAAAAGCCGATTTGTCACAGATACCTAGTTTGTAATTCGTCGCTAATTTAAGCTTAAGAGTCTCACTTGTGTCCGATAGTAGTCTTCGGGGCCCTTCAGTGAGATTTAGTATGTGACTTGTAATGTATCACTCCTTTGGAGTGGCATTGGTTATCTATAGTATTTTCTAGCTACTCACAACTTATATCCCACAAAAATAGTTATGATCATTAAGTAAGTTTTACTGCCTTAAACTTCAAATGATGTTGCATTTTTCACTGAACTTGTAAAACGTATCTGAAGAGCATGTATGAATTCAATTCAATGCATGTAAACAATCGCTGTCTTCAATCTGATCAGATGCTTCATTTCGCAACGAATAAAACAAAATAGTTAACAAGGAGGATGATATCATACATACGATTGTTAATGTGTTAACAATGGTAATCGATGACACAGAGGGAAAGGCGTTATATGTTGCGCAGTCTATTTAATTTTCTTATTGTTTGATAATATAGCCTGAATGATCTACGGATTGGAAACATCCCTAAGACCAGTACAAATTGCAATTGCACTTCATAATGAGATATGAATTAGGAAATGAACTATGCAAAAATTAGCAATTAATCATACTGAGAGATATAGCCACATCAATAGCATCACCGAAATGTATATTTTCTATACATGATCTGTGCCGTCACCAAAATAAAATTGTGCGCTCTCAAAACCTTTGTTTCTGCAGCATTTGTTGCAATGCGCACATCCTTTGACTCTTCCATATCGTCTCTGAGTTATTGTAACTCATTTTGCATTCAATTAATTGTTATATTTCAAGTCATGGTTTTGTACGACGTTGTTGTGATACCATTAAATGAATTACATTTCTGGAAAAACTGGTGTAGATAATACAGATTGCTTTGTGTTAATTTTCATAAAACGTTTTTATGTGAAGTGAATGTTAAGCAAATTACAGTGCACACAATATTGCCCTCATAAATAATGCAGAGGAGGCGAGACATAACGATGTTATAGCTTAGAAAGCAGACAAAATGTTCGCTTCCCGATTGGCCCGCCGTACAAAATAATTATGAAATGTCGGAATAACAGAGACAAAAGGAAATATTCAGTCAGTGTCATGTATTGCCTATTAAGATTTAGCCACATACGTTAAAAAGTTGCTTATTTTATATAGCTACCACTTTGTCTACTTGGGTAACAATTGGAATGGAAAACTAAAGCATGCAAACAACAGATAAGAATACAAATAATAGAGGGGATATTTGTTTTCTACTTATTAGTAAGTTGACCTCTCTCACTGGTGCTTCTCATTTCATGTGGCTTTATATGGTTGTGTATCAGGCTCTACTTGCAAATGAATAATTATCTTTTATGATATTAATGCTTGCTACGTTTGCATGTCTTTACCACTTCCCAACAATCAGTGTTTCTTCCTATTATTGATATCAAACTTTATATCCTCTATGGTATATATAAACCTTTCCTATTCAATTTGTTTTGTAATTTGCTTGAGTTTGTATTGTAGGGTCATGATACATATATGCAAACGTGCAATCAGTAAATTATGTAACCATTTGATAATATGCTTTTACTCTCTCTCTCTCTCTCTCTCTCACCGTTGGAGAATTTAATTATGAAGGTTGCCCCACTGTGATGAATGGGTTATGGGGGATTTGGGGAGTGGTGCTTCCAGTATTGTATTTACAGTATTGTACACGTCCCACACAGGTTCGATTTTGGTTGGAAGTTAAATTAGTGAATGTTAGATGTACAGATCCGAGTCCCCATTCAGGAAGCCGATGGTTAAATGATTAAATATGCAAACAGGGTGAAGATCAAGAGAAACAATTTAATAACATTTTAATGGATAAATAATTCAAATTTTTCAATTACACATCTTCCGCTTTACCCTTTAATAGTTTATCGCATCACTTGATTCGTCTTGTGAGAGTTTACCACATGTCCTTGTGTTCCACTCATCTACGTATTCGTCTTTATCTCAATTTCTTCTCATCCTTCGTGACTCCCTAAAAGTTCCTTCTCCTCCACCTCGGCTTCTCTATTCTGCAATCATTATCCTCCGCCTCTATTTCGTCTTCCAAACTATTTTCCTCCTCCTCGACCATCTAACCACCTTCCCTAAGTCGACTACACTATGTCGACTCAGACTGCTCTGCCAGTCTCACTTCCTTTTCCCACTTAGAGTCTCCGGACTACCGAACTTGAACTGGAAGTTCTGTTCGATGAAAAGCTTCATGTGAAAACACAAGTGTGGTACAATATTTCCCTCAGCGCTCGCATCTCGAAGTACACACAGCCTCTCCTCATGTAACGGTTATTTTATATGTATTGTCATGCATTCATTCATTCCGAAATAGGCACTCGGTCTTGTATGGAAAAACACAACATAATAAAATTATGTTATTAACTACTCGTATACATAGGGCCTACAATACACTGTTTCACATCCTTATATAACCCTAGTCCCATTTTACTAAAAAATATCACAATAAGCAAACGCATCTCTTACATTATAAATCATACAAAATATACACATATTCAAATAGCCATGCTTTGATTTATTCACACATTTATTGTAACTAATATTACATACTTCATTCATTTCCACAAGCTCCAATTCAAGCATGCGTAAATTCTAACATAACACATTACTAAATGAGCTATTACTACGAAATAACCTACCAGCCAATTACAAAATTAATTCTAAGGAGCTAACAATCAACATAAGTGTCAAGGTAAACCCAAATCCATTTCTCAAATACGCATATAAATAAAACACCACACTGTAAATCTACACACTAAGACAATCCCTGTAATTAAGTATACATTCTTCAAATATTTATAATTATGACGCCGTAATGTTCTGCAAAATCGGGCAAATAACTTAATGACCTTTTCGAAGCTTTTCATCTCTTACAATCTTGTCCTACGTTTTACCGCCAAATTACTAGTGTTCCCTTGGAGTATTTTATTCTTTATAAATATGTCTAGGTCTACTGTTAATTTTCCTGCGAGTTTGATCTGTAATCCCAATTAAAGCTTTAATCACACCATCTATTTCAATTCCGATTGTATATCGCTGTAGAATGATCCAGTCAAACCTAGGGGTCAATGTCCTCTTGTTGTTAGTCCACGTGGGGACGTATGAAAACACGCCCTGTTTATTCCGCGGGCTTCCTTTAATCTCTGAACCAATATGTAACGCCTGGTTGTGAATACTACCAGCCTCTGAATAACTGCTCCTAACTATAACCTGGTTGGCGGTCAGCGGAAACTTGCATATGGGATTAACGCTGCCTGCATAGATGTTTGGCCACCAAACGTTGTAATAATACCAATGTTAATACACTTCATGATAGCCCGGCTGACCTAATGTGACATTGATATATGAGCAGTTTATGCATTGTTAAGAAACAAAACAAATTGCGGTAGATACAAAAACTTGAGAAAATGTTGAGTTTTTTTAGCAGTTTGATGAACGTTGTTGAATTAAAGTTGGAGGATAGTAGATGCACCTTGGTGTTGTGATATAAAAATGTGCAGAGCACCATCTATGTAAGGTCGGAACTAAAGATATTTAAAACATAACTTTCTTCATACTGTTAAAGTTTATAATAAGCGTATACCTGAACATGTTTCCTTCATTTCATGGTCAATTTAAAAATAAAATTTTGTATTCCCGTATTATAAGTATTATTAAAATATCCCATAAGATGTTTCGCAGGTAGAACTACACTATTTTGCAACTGTAATCTAAATACTACCGTCATATATATATATATATATATATATATATATATATATATATATATATATATATATATATATATATATATATATATATATATATATATATATATATATATATATATATATATATTAATCCTAGAATAATCTTTGATTTAACATGACACGTATATGACGGAGTGCAATGTGCATAAAAGAAGGAAATCTTACACTACAACATTTAGCACGATTTAAAAACGTCTGCACGGTTTCCATTAACCTACACTGACCTGTTTAATCAAACAAATTAAAAAATCACAATTTTCGTACTCTTGAATTTGGACCACTACATTGACATCTATAAAGCATTCAGTTTATATGACATAACTTGTTTGAATATATATCAAACTTGTAGTAACATATCCTCATGGTTGATAACGTTCCTTTATGCTAATGTGTACAGTATGAAAACATGACAACGCAACCAGGTGTACTACATGGCATGCGCGTGATATGCTTGTGGAAAATTTACAATGAATAAAAATCCATGTTTCTGCTTCCAAAATTGAAACTGCTTTTCTTGAAATTAAAACTGTACTAATTAAAGATCATAATAACGATATAGTTCTTCACAATTAAAATTATAGTAATTGGAATGGGCAAATCTTGCGTCAATGAGAGTCACGTGCGTCTTTATTTTACGTTTTATCGATTTTGTTTACAGGCAATGAACTTAATTGAACCGTTTACATTCATAAATATATGACTAACTTATCGAAAGTTGCCTTCAATTTCAACGAAAAGGCTATCATATTGGGGATCCGTATGATGACGCAAAATCCAGTTTTATCTCCCTCGAAAATTACTATCTGCTTCTGGACCAAAAGAACTTTAAGCAATGAAATATATAGTACGTAGAGGACAACATGACGAAAAGATGAAATGTGAAGGACGCGGCGCCTCTGTTTTATACATGCATAAACTATTGGGCCAGCAATAAAGTTCTACAACCGAAAGGAATTTAAAGGGACAAATGCAATGAATTTTAATTCCTTGTTTCAAATAAACCTTTAACATTCATTCACATGCAGTTGATATAGAATCAACTGAAAATCCAATTTAATTTAATTGCAAGTAATAGTTCCAAAATAAAGTCAATGCAAAACAATCATATGTTTATAAAAAAACATTCGATAATGAATTGCACATGTTTAAAACATTTTGTTTTGGTTTATATGCACATATACAGTAAATATTGAAGGATTTACATTATTTATGTTCAAATGGCAATGCCTCGCTGTAAGTTGAACTGCGATCCATTTCAGATAGTGGAGATAGAGCTAGACTCCACTTATAAAGAGTACGGATGTGTCATAGAAGCGTCGAAATAATGTCAATATTTTAAGCAAATGGTCACACATAATGTGTCCTATGACAGGGATTAGAACTTTTCAATGAGATTTAGATATTGTCTCGTTGTGTATCTTAGTCATTTCGAGTGAGATATTTGAAGTACCTATCGAGACATTCAGTTTACTCAACATTTACGTCCCATAACTAGTTAATACATAAACACTACTCTTATGTTCCATAACCATTACACGTGAACTCAAATCACCATGTCAAGCACATCATAAAATTACATATACAGCCTAAATATGTAAAAATATTTAAATTCCTGAATTCAAATATATTCAAGGTCTTAAAAGGCTAAAACAACACATTAACAACTGATAAATCGTACATTTTGATATTGACTGGGTACAATATTTCTAACAAACAGGTCAGATAACCCTATTTGAACAGGTTCTTCATTTAGAAACGAACAGAACAGTCGATTTACATTAAATGGTTGATAATCTCACACATATGGGCGTTGATGCGATAGTCCAGAAAACAGAGAAAGACGTTATTTGATACTCGTTTTATTTAAAATTGTTGCTTGTTGGCATAACTTGCAACATCTGCAAATTCAAATCATCCCTAAAAGTTGTACAAATTTCGGGTACCATATACACAGAAGACATAAATGATGAAATGCCATACAATTATCAAATTAATCCTGCAATTAAACGTAACAACAAAAATATCATCCTGGAAATGTACTTTTTGTATGCGTTACATGCGCAAACACAAACGACCTTCTCTTTTACTCTTTTTTATGTAACAATCATTGCGCTATCTCATTTTTGGAGGCATTCTAATAAATTATACCCAATGGTGAATTGATGAAATGTTTGATTTCACATTATTGTGTGCGTGTAGTGTTGTAATATAACTAAGCAACCGTAATACTAGGAAGTTTGCGTAGATTACGTAGATGTCTTTCCCTAACTCTTCACGTGTCAGCCTGTGGCATGGATGCCATGCTGTTGACACTGCATGCAAATCATACCCAAATATTCTTTCCAGATGATCTAAACTAGATATAGCAATGTTTTCCACGCTCCACCTCTAAAAGGTTCAATTTTATCATTATTTAGCTTCAACACTGGTCCACCGTACACAATAAATTTTAAACCAATTTGATGAAGTTATTTAGAAGTTATTTAGAACGGTCTCTCTGGAATTTCATAAGCATAATATCCAATAAGTACTGATTTGTTGTCTTAGTCATAAATATAACAAATTGCTCATTTTGGCACGTAGTACCTCTTTCTCATATGTAGGAAATGGACGATAGCGAACATACAATCCACGGAGTGGAGATTCGATTCCTACGTCATATCACATCAAACGCTCTCATTTATGGCCTTTATAAAATGTTGCTAGTTTCACACGTCCTTAAACCTTCTACTTCTCAGAGCATTTGTGGTTGACATGGACTGCATCATTCATGATGGCTTATTCTTGACATCAAGAAGTTCCGAAAACATGTTATTTCCACATCACCACCTCCACCTGAAGCCATCTTGTTATTACTTCATTGATTGTCAACGTAGAGTTATATGTAACACATATCTCGTTGTGGTAGTGTCTGTTTTTATATAACAAGATGAAATCAACTTGCTGAGTGAAAGTATCTGGAGAAGATGAACATTTCAACCATGAATGGTTGGTTTACGAATTCATTGCTCATTATAATAATTCCATCGAATTAAATCAGCTATACTTAAAAGAAATTTCTAGTCAATGTGACGGTTTATTTTCGCTCTTTGCCTGTTTCTGTTTCAGGATCTACGTACAAGTGCATAGTTTGGCTTTACAGCTCTCAATGGTTGATTTTATTGGGTTTGTTTTTTTTCTCTTTGTATGTTCCTAATTTAGTAATGATACAGAGCCATATTTTAATTTATCAACAATCCGTTTTTATGATGTTTGATTACTTTTTACTACAAGACAGTCTTATATTTAACAACTCGCATCACACTTGAAGCATTACGCTTGTCACACACACATACAGACACACTCACAAAGGTTCGTTGCAAGTTTGTGCTGGATAAATCGGCACGCTGGGGAAGAGTCGTCTTTGGGGCAGGTAAATTTAGGAAGAAAATATCACATATCCATCACTAAGTTACTTTCGAGAACAAAGGCTAATGCAATAACACCAATTTCTACCAACAATCAAGTGTGGCATATCTATTCTGTTTTGGCTAATTACCTTCCAAATATAAGTATTCGTCTGACCGAGTGCAGTTGCCGAGCAACAAGCATTGTAACAGAAAAGCAAGACTTTATAGCGAAAGGCATCACCATGCACAAAACTGAAACGGAGACGTACACAGTAATAGAAAGATAGTGATGTAACATTTTTTTTATTCATTTTGTACGTAAAGCAGATCAGATAATATAGCTCATTTTCTCTCAATATATGTTTCACTCGTTTTCTATGGTTGGTTTTACATATGCATATTAATTCCAGCTTCTGTGGCTCTCGGTCGTTCGATCCTCCGTTGAATGCATGCGCCCTATTGAGAACATACGTCCTTTTAAATTAAAATTACTTGATTTTTTATATTATGCGTATTGTACTTAATTTCCTTTTAATAGTATTCCATTACCAACAGTATAAGTTTGTAAACAAATACGAGGAAAGAAAGTAAACTAAATAAATTTGACAAACTCGTGAGTTTCATTGGTCCTTTTTTGATCGACGTGTATCAGATATAGATTAGTGGGCTTGCAGGCACACTTGTGCCTTTGCTATACAAATGTCAGGTTGATTTTCACTAATATTAGGTCGAGACTAAATAATGCTTAAAACTTACCTTTCCGTACACCTATGTTTGCTTCATCTAATGGTCATGTTATGCATACCAAAGTGTTATTCCGTCAATATATGCATTCCGAAAATGTTTCAAAAGATGTTGCAGGGTTAGACCGACCGGAACTGTTCAACTATCATCTAAATGCAACCCTTTTGTAATACACTTTTACTAGCGTATTTTGTTATCACAGATTTATCTAGTACACATAAAGGTGACAAACGGCTTGGTGAATACGGTAAATTAATCTTACGATTGCAACGGCTAACATGATTGACTAAACTTTAAAATAGGTTTATTTGCAATGACACAGGAAATTAAGTTAAGGCAAACAATTACCTGCAGGTAAAAGCACTGGTTACTATTATGTTGGTGTTTTGTTACAAAATATTCGTGCTTCAGTAAGAATGACATTTCTATGCCACGAGTTCAGCTGTTATCTCTTTCAGACAGTGCAACTACAGCTAGACTAATCAATATCATCATATTGGAGAGAGAGAGAGAGAGAGAGAGAGAGAGAGAGAGAGAGAGAGAGAGAGAGAGAGAGAAGGCAACAATCGTGGTGCGTCTTCCGTTTTACATATTAACTACTATATGACAAATAAATGGAATATAAAAAGCATCATACATATATCAATATATTAAATCTGTTTTGTGTTTTTAATCTCTTTTTCGAAGCAAATAAATGTTGCCTATCTTCCTTTTAATTGCAAAGAAATAAAACTAGTAGTATACCAAAACTAAAGCTAATATATTATAGGTTTCAAAAAGGAATGACTCACCTTACACCCATTCCTGATGTATGCGCTTGAAAATGTTATTTTTCACTATTGTATCTATTCTTAATCCTTTTCAAAACTGCTTATTTTCTCTCTGTATCGATTCGTTCCTATTAAAATGGATATATAAGTAAAGGAGACGCAATGGATATAAATATGAACGCTGACCAAAATGAGAGAATGACCATGGACTATCAAAGGTTAGAAAACGGCTGGTTCAATTTATATTAGATTACGTTCCTTAAAGCTACCCGGACCCATGTTGGATACTAACATTTGGACTATTACGAAGGTATGCGTCTCCCACAAAACGTCTAAACCGAGCCTGAAAGGTGTGTGGTGATAATAATTTTTAACGTAGCTTTAACAATTGCTCAGTCGTATCGCTACGATGTATTCAGTGTGGCAGTTTATAGTGATGTACAGCACTGGGGAATCATGCCGCAGACATTTCGCATGATGTCCTACCCAATCACATTATCCTGACACCAGGCCGTCCAGTCCTAACACTTACCTCTTAATGCTGAGCAGCTGTTAATACCATTTTTGTTTGAATCCATGACCTCCCGTATCCCAGGCGGACGCTCTAACCACTAGGCCACCGGAGCGGTTAATGAGCCCGAGAGAGGTCGGAGGATACATATATTCACTTTCTAGCAATCAGTTAAGTTATACACAGTTGCCTATATATATATATATATATATATATATATATATATATATATATATATATATATATATATATATATATATATATATATATATATATATATATATATATATATATCAAACAGAATGGAACTCTAAAAATAATAACGCGTTCAAGTAATTAATCCTGTGTGCATTAGGTACATATATAATAGGAATGTTAGAAACATTTCGGTTATATTCAATGTGGCGTTTATGTTGATCAATCTATCAGACGAAATAACTTTTCCGTACCTCAGACTTCATTTATAGTTCAGAGAAACTTCGTGCGAAATGTATTCAGTGCACATATGATATCCTTACGGCTGAGAAAAAAATAAAACTGACTAAAAAATGATGATAAAAGTATAATAAAACATCATTTAATTACGCTAGAAAATGCATTCATTGCTACCCATGAAATGTCCCCTACACCAAAATAACAACTTTGACCTGCCATAGAAAAGTATAGCTGGTTTTATTACACTTTGGAAACCTAGAGTTAAGCACCTACGTAAAACGCTTAATGAAAGAAAATATTTTTCTTATACGGTGGGATTTTAGTAAATATTTTGAAGATTACAGATATAAAAATGATTCATTTATTCCTATATACTAAAGCGACTTGACACCAGTAGAAGCAATGCAAAAATACAAACCTTATTCTAGCAGTCCTTTTATACTTCCAAAATATTAGTACACAAGAAAACTAATGTAATCTTTTCAGCAAATGTGTGCACCTGGATACACCGTATGTGCACCGGCCTACATGGAAATCGCTGCCAAAACGACTGCTCTATTATTGATTAATATCAAGTTTTATCCTAGCAGTTTTATATATGTATTGTGTACTAAATGTCGCCGAAAGTAAAACGTCATTCCAAACGAACTACATGCATTAACTGCACCGGAGTTCCCGCAGTTGTAAACGCATGTAATGTGAATGTGCGTTTGTGTAGTTTTTAACAAAATTAATAGTAGATCGATACTTACAAAATGTAAATAGATCCTTTAGAATGTGCGTTCCTACACCACGTACTTCTTCTGGCGCAAGTTTCGTAACTGTTATCAGTCCAAATAATTTATTAAAGTACGCATCTAAAAGCAATCTACGAATAATTGTCCTTACCTGTCTGAAATGTGAGATTGTAAATTATTATCCCGAGAGTTAAAAGGACTTCACTTGATATAGGGTTTCTTCCCTATAAGACCTGCATTTAAGTATGTGCATGCTTGAGATTCCATTGCCAGAATGAGGCTAACTGAGCAAGCTGTGGCAGAAGAGCTGATGACATACGGTACTAATTATTTTGAAAAATTGTAACAAGCCTAGAAATGGGTGAACTTTAAATAGAGTATATATTGGTTTGGGTGACCAGGATTGGAAAATAACGTAAGATATGTTTAAGGAAAAAGAATCTTTTGTGACCTTATCCTAGCGGAAAGTGACTATAGATAGAGACATTGTTTTATTGATGGAATTTCAGTTCTTTAAACGTCTTGAATTTGGAACAATCATTACTAAAATTATCACCTGACATTTTGGTGCGGATTTAAAATCACATTTTCAAACATATGACTTCCAGATTTTATATATACAGATAAATATAAGTTTGGTCATGAGTACTCCATAATGTTAAATTACTGAATTATTAATATTATGGTGTTTAAATAGGTTTTACTATGGGAACTGAGTTAGTTCCGTGATTCATGACGTTAATCGATTTTATTTGTAATGCTAGCAGAAAATCGGCACAGCACTACAGTGTGCCTCATTGCAATTTCAGATTAACGATATGATTTAATACTTTATTTCCATTCAATTCCGAAGAACCCTCCATTGAAGAAGCAATAGATAACTCATATAAGAATTGAGTATTCTAAACTATATCAATATTGAAACAAATTATAAATGAAGTTTCGCACTTTAATATTTGTCTTCGAGTTGTGAAGTAATGTTTATATTTCATTTTATTTAAACTTTCGAGCTATCTTGTACTATATTTAATGTTATAAAAGTTCCTCATTCCAAAGACTTGATCTTTTTTACCGTATACATTTAAAATTTTCAGTTTTAACTCAATGGTAATAATTTAGTAAATGCCTGAAATATTTCTTCTTAGTATCGTTTATTAGTTTTTTTTTATACAACATATTGTATTTATTGCATTGACTAGATTACAAATTCAACAGTCGTTGTACCAAGGATGATTACAGGTCATAGACACACGTAAGACAAAGATTATATCCTGAAGCAGTGCCATCAAACTTTGATTGAAGAATTGAAACAATACCCAGGAGATACTTAAAACGAAAGGCACTTGCTTCCGATGAAAATTTTCGTGTTTAAGGGTGATTCAGATATGTTTGATGAATGAGAGGGAAATATAAACAAGAAAATATTTTTTCAGATGCTGTTAAACCATGAATCTATTACAACAGCAGTCATTGATACAATTATACACAAACACTGATAGCAACGTTATAATGAAATAGTTCTTTGAAAACCACATTGTATCAAGGTAATTTAGAAGAGGCATTATTAAATCATATTAGACACAGCGCTTCCAGAAATATGCATGAAATATGTAGTTTTGCTAACATTACAATGATATAAATTTGTTAGATTGTACAAGGATGATTTTTTCCATTTAACAAAATGGAAAAAGATGTAATTATGACAGATTTATTTGCTGATACAGACGTCAAATCAGGAAATGACGATCAATGATAATCGTTATATCAGCGAAGGATAGAAGAGTTAGAGTAGAAACTTCGGCATACATCGGAAGAATGCAAAAGACTGAAAACCCAGTTGCAAAATAGAACTTGTTAGGTTTACGTAGGTTTTCAGGTGAAAACTCTCATATATTATTGTATACAGGTTTTGTTCTGCTCTTACACCTATGCTACTTTCTTCACCTATATTCAGCCATAAGATCAAACCTTGCAGAGTGTCTACTAAATAATAGTGAAACTGTAAGTATGGCAGTATGGCATGTATAAAACGTAGTATGCTCCTTATAGATGAATTATTCATACTTCTCATTCATTTAAAAGCTGGTATTCTTGAGCAGGATTTCATATTCCTATTCGATTACCAAGAATTGTTTTTTTTTAAAAGTTAATGCCAGAAAGTATGAGAGCTTCGTATCTATCCACCCGTGTCATAATTGATAATATCTTGGTAGGAACTCGGCAACCATCGTTCCTTGCACTTAACTCCCAGTCATTGTCGAATTACAAAAATGCCAACACATTTAAATGTCTTTTGGGTATTGCCCCTCACGGAGAAATAACTTTCATATCCTCACTGGATGCATGTCTGGTATGGAAATTGCAAACTCATATGCTTTGCTTGATTTTTTAGAGCTAGGGAAGGATGTCATGACAAACAAAAGTTTTACTTTTCGTAAATGTTTGGCTGAAAGGGGTATTACACAAAATATAAATGATTTTTGGAGTATATAAGGCAGTTCAGTATCGTTGCAGTTGGGAAAAACATAGTAGGATTATCTTTGAAAGTATGAACAGACGCATAAGAAAAATGCATTTTTTATTCTATTATTCCACTTTCACTAACTGGTTCAATAAATTAACTTTGGTCTGTTGTCTATTTGCTAATTTTAGAGGTCCCAATGTGCAGTCATGATCAAATGTTGGATATTTAAGATTATTCCTACAGACAGTAACTGAAATAAAAGTAATCTGCTTTGTATTTTACTAGCTGATAGACAACTTGGATTTATAAATGCTGATCAGACGCTAAATGCTTACACGAGATAACAACGATCATACCACTGTGATCCCGTAACAGCAAACTCCGTCAAAGTCTGGTAATAGCACTTGTAATATTGCGTAAGTTTCAGAACTCCATTTTGCTCTTTAGCCAGAAATTTGACCTAGATGACACTCCCTACTTGAGGACACTTAATTTCTAATAACCAAATATCGGGATATTTTTTGGATTGTCTACTTTTCTATCTGGACATGCAGCAAACCAAGGACATCAGAAAAGTGCTATTACGCAAGGATAAAGGTTAATTTGGTTTTCTTTGTGTATTGCATTGGTCTTGGATTCTTAAGGTTCTGTTTTGAACCATTTTTGGTGCATATCAGCAGTTTTATTATTTCTTACTGATTTTCACCTTTTCGCCAAGATGATATGATCCTCGCACCGTCTGTAAATATCTGCTACGTTTGATGATGTATTTCTCTTTTATGTGATCTTGTGCCAAGATGAGCACTGGTTTTGTAGCCTTGTTTGCTCTTCAAACTTTATTTCACCCATGGCCATTTTTAAATTTTATAATTTTATACTTTGCGGATTTGTTAATGCTCTCTGAGGATGATTTACTATGCAATTAGAGTAGGGTAGGTATGGAAATGATGTATCTTCATACATATTTAAAATACAGTGACTCTCTAGCTTTTGTTGGTAGCTGAGGACAGAACCACGATGCAGCATGCTAAAGTTTGTTTAAGCCAATGTTGATGACGGTAACTGCAGTGCAGGTAAGAATAACATGGAACTGTCAGACTTTTGAAGGATGGGCATATTGTGTTCCCAGTCCACATCATCAATACGAATAGGGTTGTAGAGTTTAAAGTTTATCCCAAGCGGTGACGTATCACAGCTGAACAAGTCCGTTGTATTTGAATATCCTCTAATTTCATTATTTTCGACTGCTTCTCCATGACGTTTTTCTCCTCTTGTAGCATGTCATGTTTGCGGCTGTGATATTTTTGCTGTATCTTTTTGGAAGTGCCCTTTGTCCCATCATTTTGTATCTGGCAAGCTAATAGAGTAGACCAACATTATGTACACAAGATCCTTATAGTCCCATTTGGGCAAGTGCAGAATGCAGATTTCATGTATCCGCTGATATTTCTTTAAAGTGGCCTTTGGCTTGGCTATCGTTAAATAGGAGGTGACCGGCGATGTTATTGCCAGGATCAGTTAAAAAATGAGATTTGAAATTAATGAAAGGAATAAAAAGGAATTGAGGAGACATAAGAAATAGAACAACACAGTCTTTGCGTATAAATGTGAACCTGACATTTGCAGGATACGTTTTCTATTATAAATAAAACTGCGAAAAGTTATTATAAATGCAATTAAGCGTTCTGTTATACTGATAAAATAAATTTCATCATATAATGGAAGAAATGATAGAACCAATTGCTCAGCTTAAAATAAATAATTGAGTACTCAACTCAAATATTTATTAGGCTTTCTTCTGGGACCGAACATTAATAAAGACTCCTGTTACGTCAGATATTGTAATTCAACAAAACTAAGGCTAATATGGGTCAGATGCATACGACCCTATTAACTATAAACTTAAGATTGTTCCCTATCAGATAGCCGCATTTCTAAATGGAAACATGGTATAAATAGACATTTCAAATTAAAAATAACTGTAGGCTGTAAACTAATTAAATGGAGTAAGTCCTTCAACATAATTTGATTTCTAGCTTAACATAATTCACAATTTAATTACAAAAATAAATTAGCTGACTTTGTGTATTAACTATGTTACTTGCTAACTAGCAATTCATTGGCATAGCAGTTTCAGGCATGACAACATTAATTCCTAGTCTAACCTATTCATGTCATTTTTCACAGACAAATTAATCCATTCTCTGAATTCGTATCATAAATAATGCAATAAATCCCTAAGATATCTGATTCCTATTACAAGGAATCAAGTAAATCCGTACAAATTCGTACCAAGGTGATATTTTATGACACTCTACTTATGTATGAGTCATATAAGATTCAAGAAACAATAATGCAAACAGTTAAATTTGGAACTCAAGAAAAATTAAAACATGAATTTAAAACGCGTAAATGCAACATATAATTGCAATACTTTTAGACCTTTTCAAAGTTTTATTAAGCACTGATAGTCAGGAAGGTGAACGGATAACAATCGCCAAAGTTCAAAGTTAACCAATTTTTCTCAATTTTATGACGAAGTCTCTGCCCTTAACAGTTAGTATCTGCAATGCAGAGTTTTAGTTAGGTCTACAAGCTTGTTCAGACACCAACTATATATAGTGCATTGCCTCAGAGAAGTAATGCCTTTGCAAAATAGCCAACTTAGTTATATTAAATTCCATGAACGATTGGCAGTTCTCAATTCATTCCTACATTTTGCATGAATATAGTGTTCTAAGAAAATACATGCATTGTAAGAAGAGCATACACTTTCTGCAGTGTATGTTTGTGCAGTGTATGTTTGTTTCTGGATTACTTTACTGTCTAACAATGAAGCGGCAGTTGTTTGGGGATTGTTAAGAAGATAAGATCACTGAATATTATTATAGTTCCGTTTCTCATAAAGTGATGTTGAGGAATCCATGAAAAGAAGCATATGAAAAAATACAAATTCTGTATTAATAAAATACGCTTTTGTCTGTGCAAACAGCAAAAGCCTACTGCAGATAAAATTGGAATTCAAAATACAAGATAAAAGAATCGAATAATTTTAAAACGTTTAAAACTAATTTTCGTTTTGATATTTCACAAGTTCATAATTGTTTCTATTTATAATTGATAACTATGTGCTAAGATCATTAGCGCTGCATTGTTCTTGAAAAAGGTAACGTTTCTCACTATTAAATGTTCCATTGGAGGAAACTTAATCTCGATGACTCTAGTTTGTAACAGTTTGCCAGCTGATTGTTAAGTCCTGTATTAGATCGAAGGTTCAGGTAGGGAAAAAAAGACGCTTCAAAGCTAGATTCGCATTAGTTATTTTGAGGAAAAAAGGCCAGATAAGTTTAGAGGTAATGGTTTACGCAAAATCAACCATCTGAAATAATAAATAGAATATAATGGTAAGTATATACTTGCTCATCTTTTAATATATCTGTCAGCGAAACTATGTAATAATAGAAAAATGAATGACATAAATTAACACGTTAATAAACAGAATAAAGCGAATTGTGAAATATTAAATTGTTCTTTTTGTTCTTGACGTTGATGATATTGGTGGTGATTATTATTATTATTATTATTATTATTATTATTATTATTATTATTATTATTATTATTATTATTATTATTATTATTATCATTATTGAAGCGGTAGTAGTACGTGTAGCTTGTACGATAATGGAGAGCCATTCAACAGTAATGTGCCAGTCTGATTCATGTTTTATCCCTTACATATATAAACATCGGTTACGCTGTCGTGAAATTGTTGCATCAAAATAGGAAGCACCGTCAGAAAAATAAAATATGCAAACACCCGCTTGTAGGAATATCGGCTATATTATATTACATTTAACTCACACGCTGCATATCTTTTAATATTTTTATACTCATTTGTGGTCTACACTTAACTCAATGTTATTGTTATTTATATCTAGATGTATTAGACGTCCTACATTGTAACTGACGTATTGAACAATGTTAATCAATCATTCGTGGTCCATTCTAAAGAAACGGAAGTGTTGTTCTATATAATTCACTTGTACACCTGGTAAACTATTGATGTCGTTCGTTTGGAATTAGAGTAGCAGATGAAGTGTTGACCATGCATAACTATTAGAGGTTGTAAAGGTTCACAATAACGTGCATGACTCATTGAACTATGTACAATTAGTGCACTTGCAGCAATAATGATGTTCTTACTTAGTACAAACCGAGGTAAAAGTCACAAAATCATTTAATTTGCATTAAATGTTTGGGTTGTGTTTCGCGTCGCAAGTCGTAAAGTAGTGGTCCACGGCTTGGAAAAGCTATTAAAAAACAACATACAGGTGTCAAATTATGGTCTTATGACTATGTGGCTTTTAATTTTATCAGAGGAAACTTGGTGGTATTTGCGATTTTTTGACAAGAAATCCAGGCATACGCAAATATTGTGTGATTAGCAAGGTCATAATATTCCTTACGTGTTGCAATATGGATCTTCTCGTGGCAACGGTAAGATTTTCGATATATTTGTGATATTTAAGTGACCTAGTTTTTCACTTTGCTTTTTAACTAAAGGTAGGTTATTTGTTAAAGTTCCCAGAATGTGGTTGAAATATAATTTCTATGATGAAAATCAGAATTTAGTATATGTACTTTATTGCATTACGTAATGCTTTTGCTCTATTTTTATTTCTTTTTAAAGTAGGGTCGATATAGTTCTTTATCAGTCTATACTTTTGTAGGTACAAATTTAGGATGTAATGTAGCATCTTTTTATACTGGACGATCTTATCCTATTGTAAGTCAGCTGGGAATATGAACATAATTTTGAACTACAAACGGAAAGACTAGTACTTAAAACTCACGATGGTCAAATTGCACGTATAACAATTTTACAAGAATTTCATTCCAATTCAGGAATCATGAGTAGATAGCTTAGTGTCCTTGTTTACAACGGAACTACCGTACCCCAACTAAATTCACCGTTTTCACTAAGCGGTAACTTCTATTTTTCATCTTTTTGAACTAGATTTTTGACAAATCTTGACACCGATTGGTTTTACCTCGAAATGTAGTGATTAGCAGGCAAACTTAATTAGCCAACACAAGTCCCATTATGTCGTAACATAAGGCAAACTGACCTAGAAATGATTCGTTATAAAGCTATCGTCTAGTTACTATAATTGGCACTAGAGGCAGCAAGAAAAAAATCCATTAAAAATAAGACAACACACCAATGCAAAGAATATGTAAGCTGATAAACAATAATATTGACGATCATTTCTTTAGGTCTCATAAACTCTTATCAATTCTAATCGTATGCTAGCGAGAATTTGGACGAAAATTTTAATGCATTCAGTACCAGGTGTAAAGAGTTGGTTTTAGCGACTATCAAGGTTGGGACAACTGCTGGAGTCAAATCAGCTAGTTGCGATCGGAATGCTTCTCCAGCTTCAGCTAGGGCATTTAGTTCGCACAGGAGTGGTCTTATCATAATTATATACATACACACACACACACACACATATATATATATATATATATATATATATATATATATATATATATATATATATATATATATATATATATATATATATATATATATATATATATATATATATATATATATATATATATATATTACAGAGAAATTTGAAACATTAGACATAACAACTGAATATTTCTTTTAAAGATAAGTCGATCTTGAGCTCTGGCGAAGAAAATGAGGACAAAGATATGCCAAGCTCACAATTGACGACGGAAGGAGGAACCAGACAAGGTTGACTTCTTCTCCATAACGAATAAGATTATTAGAGAAGACGCATATGATGTTTTAGAACCGCATCCTGGTTATATGGACCATTTTGAACATTGAAAATGGATCAACAATATGAACGAAATCAGGAAAGGCTTGTGCTTTGCTGCATTCTTGAAGAAGAATGCGTTCATTCTTGAAGAAGAATGCGTTTCAAGTCAAGATTGATTATCAGATTCATCGCTGTCAGGTAGAGTTTCGGGGGTTTAAAATATGTTTCGAAATCTTACTTTGAACCTCACCAACATTCTATATAAGTATATAATACTATATAAGTAGCTTCTAAGCCTTCTGAGAAAAATACTAGTTATACGGTGTCCCTAACTAGGGCGAACCACGGAACAAATTGTTTCTCTGGAATATCATTCTTTCCCACCATAGTTTCTTGAAAGTAAACACGTGTAAGCATCGCTATAAAGATGTAAATTCATACGACCAAGATCATGAAGATCTGTGCAGGCTGATTCCTCTTCTGTTCCATATAGTATTGTGAAGTCTATCGAAGGGTGCACTTTTACGAGCAATCCTGAGAGTGACTTTATCGATGGAGACTGTGCATGAAAAGGTGCTGACAATGTAGATGAACTTGTCAGCAAATGTGAGCTTCTGGCCATCGACGGTAATTCTGTTGTCATTGTAGGGAAATGAGGGTGTAGGCTGGTACATGATTTTTGTCTTTATCGTACTTATTGTATATCCGACGCCTCTGAAGACATTGGAGAACTGATCCATACTTTCTTGCATGTCAGACTGAGTACCAACATTCAAAGCGCAGTCGTCAGTAAAGAGGAGGTCGCAGATGGTTTTGTTCTGGACATTGGTTCTATTCTGCTCTCTTCTCTGGTTGAAGATGTTCCAATTAGTCTTGAGTCTGATTACGATGCCAATGTCACATCATGCTGCTTCATACCGTTTGTCACTGATAAGGACAGGAACAATTCTCCATCACCTGTGCTCTAGCATCGTGAAACAGTTTGACCATGCTGATTAACTTCTCAAGGCATCTGAACTTTGCCATGATCCTCCACATACATTCACGACTTACAATGTCAAAAGTCTTTGTGAGGTCCACAGAAGTGGTGCAGAAACCGACATTGTGCACTTGGCATTTCTCCTGGCATTGTCTGGCTGTGACAATCATGTCTACGGTGCCCCTATCCTGTCTGAAGCCGAATTGACTCTTTGGCAACAAGCCTTGATCCAGGTGGACGGATAGTATATTTAGCAAAATTCTGGCCAGGATCTTCACTGCGATGGATAATAAATATATGGCACGGTGGTTGTCGCATGTTTACCGGTACACAATTGAGATGTCATTGAACTCATGCGTAATCAACTTCTGATTCCACATTGACTGAAAGGGGTCAGTTAGCTTCTGCATCAGTAGGATACCACCAGCTGGGATGCAATCCGAACCTGGGTCTTTGCAAGTGGAAAGCTTTTAATTGCCTTCGTTACTTCTATGAGACTTGGCAAATCCCAGAGTGAAGCGTTGTTTGAGACTTTGGGCAGGCGAGCGATGGCTTAAGCGTTTATGGAGGAAATACAGTTGTGGACACTGTCGAAGTGTTTTAGAATTTTTTTCTTATCATTGATCAGTTTGTTATCATCTGCACTTAGGAGGAAGGAAATCCTGATTTACTGGGACCGTAAATTGTCTTCAACGCCTCGTAGAACCTCTTCATGTCATTGAGTTCTGCATAAGAATGTATCTGGTCAGCTTTCTTGCTCACCCATATGTCCTGTATCAGTCCGTACTCTCTCTGTACTGTTCTTCTAATATCGGCAAATGCAGTCCTCTTAGATGAGGAGTGCGGGTCATTTAGCAGAGCTCTATGGGTGCACACGTTTTCAGCAGTAGAACATTGCTGTTGCATCTGCCAATCCCTTTTTCTCTGAACTCATTCCCATCAGTGGTGATCTAGCCCAGGCAGGGAGTAAAAGTCACCAAAGATGATGTGTTTTTATGTTCAGGGCACGGCGGCATTAGTGGGTCTCAGTTCTTAATAGAACTTGACATTGATCCCATCAGGGTTTGTCAGTGTATTCATAAAACGGGCTACTTGGACGCTGAGGTGGATGACGATCTCCGACGCTCCTTCGGTCACAGGAAGACGACCCATTGTCCTGAGGTTCCTGGTGCAGGGTAGGTACTACATCTGCCATTGAATCAAATCCTACCGCTTCGCCGACTGGACATGCAGGATAGTGGAATGGGCTAGTGATGTAGTGAAGTGATGACTTGCGGATAAGAACTGGATTTCAGTGAGGAGGAGGTGCACATTTGTTAACCTCACTCTCTCGTTCTCGTCATTCTAGGTCCAACTGCAAGAAAAAGGCGATACAGCTGGAGATAGGGGAAATGCATTGGATCGACAGCAATGTCTAAGGTGTCTCACTGTGCCATAGTCGCGTTACACATAGCTTGCTGTAACTGAATTTCTGCCAATTGACCAGCAATTCCTACGTGCAGTCCGCGTGTCCAGTCATCACATACTTAGATAGACAAACCTAGATCACAGAGGGTTTGAGACCAGTAGGCTACCCTCACCCTCACCCTCACCCTGGTTTAGCCAGCCAGTTGAGGCTGTTGCCCTTCTCGTTTGACACCTGTCTGTTTTTTGGTGGTTTGGACGTCCAGAAGACCAATACCCTTTCTTCTTACAGACGTATATTGACTTTTATCTCGAAAGGGGAGGAGGTAGTCTGTCGGCTTGTCTGAAGAACACATTCGTTTGACAACAGGGAAAGCTCTGGTCAGAAGTTAGGTATGTGTTGGTTCTTCCGTCTTTCTGGTAGGATTGATAGCAAAACGATTACTTAGAGGTAAGACACTAACCCTTTATTTAATCAATTAGTAAAAGTGAAAAACGTGATTTATCACCTGACACTTTAGCTGAGGTCTTGGCTCAAATTAAAGCAATTTTGAAAATGAATTGAGTGAACCAAGTTCCAGGAATAGAGTGACTACAACAAGCCAAAGTCCACCACCTGTAAGCCCTTAAAAGTAGTATCACAATCGAGATACGGATAAACACTCCTTTAGTAAAAATAACAAAGGAAAAGGTTATTTGAAATAAATTTCAGTAGTAAGTCTTAAACAAAGTTAAGATTTACACATTAAAAATATATTGTTCATTTTTTATTTGAACACCTAGACCATCGGTTTTGCTGAATGGGGACTCGGTGCTACTTAATCTTTGTTTTTCCGTCCTTCTCCAAGATTAGTACTGATTCCGTAAGGAGGACACGACACAAGTGTTTTAATTAAGAATTCAACTTATGTGGCATTGAAACAATTTTTAAAATATATTATCCATCGCTATAGGTCGGTTTTCACACCCTGTGTCTTCCTTTTCTTGCGTTCAATACGTGAAAGTGACAAATATGTCTTGCCTCACTATTGAGGTCAGAGTTGAAATTTAAAAATAAAATAACTAAAATAATAATACACAAAAGAGTAACGGTTGAGTGAAAACGACGGGGAAAAACAAAATGTGAACTCTTCTGTTTTCAAAGGTTTCTTTTATATTGTGTTAGGATATTTGTTAGTACAAAACTGTCATATTCTAAGGCACACATTATTCAATAGCATATTGATACAGAAAATATGTAATGACTAACACACGATACAAAGATTTTGTGTATGAATAAATATGATGTATTATCTTGAAAGTCCATAGGATATTGTTGATTTAAATTATAGAAACGAACATAAAAACTAAAATGCTGGCTTAAATGAACTTAAATTTCGCCTTCCGAATAAGACTCAAGTGGAACATATTCTTGCTAAAGTATAGTTAATGCAGTTTGTTACAATTTAGGCCAAGGCAGGTAGACCTTACCATCAAAGAAGAACAATTCTCTGATCCTTGATTAAGTAGTATCGGGAAACTCGAGTTATCGCTCTTTTCACAGTAATGTCAACAAAGTGGTATGCGAACAATGACATAAGTACACAAAATATATGTTGTGGATAACACATTATGAACGGACTGGCGGACTGACAGAGGTACAAACAAGTAGACGTACATGAGGATATTACTAGCGATAAATTATAGAACATCATCCTTTAAAGGGATATAAATTATACGGTGTTCCTATGTTTTTTATGTAAAATACAACGACCGGTAGAGAGGGGTGGTGGATGAAATGACGAGTGGAAATACAATATGCAGCAATTATATTTCGGCGGTATTATTGTAAGATTTCCTGTTGAAGAAATGGATTCGGCCACTCTTGCACATGCATTTAGTGAATGGGATTTAAAGAGTAAGTGCTGGTTATTTCCCTTGTTTTTATCATTAATGAATATATCAATAACAAATGACAGAAGGTGGGTTTCAACTAAACCGAGTCACCTCTGTTTATGTTTTAAAATATGAATCATTTATTTGTGAGTGTGTGTGAGTGTTTAACGTCGAGTTCTGATGTATTAAGAGGTGACATTAATAACCAATAAGAGTCGTTGGTTCTTTCTGGGGCTTTCCTGAATTTTTCCACAACAATTTATACCGACCGCCATGTATAACATATCTTGTGCTGAAAAATGCGTTAAACAACAACAACAACAGCAATAACCAATATCAACCACACCAACTATCTGGAATTTTCAGCAATGTAAATGCCGTCGTCTTGATGCGGCTTGTTTGGTTTGATATTTGTCTAGCTGTTGGCATTACTAATTTAGATAATTTATTGATTATTCTCCTATATCCACTCGTAAGTGACGACAAGGGTAAAAGTAGTCGTGGGAGTTCGTTTATCTCAGGTCCTAAGCTCCAAAACCACATAACTATGTTAATTATGCTATGTTATAGATCACCTTTAAAATACCAAATTCAAAAACAAACAAATAATCTGCTTCTTCTAGCTCCTCTTGATAATCAGAGACTAATACATTGTATTTGACATAGTGAAAATTGTTGTTTATTATACGTTTCATAGACTGATATTAAAATATTTTAGGTCATTCATATAAAAAGTTGTTTTAAAAAATAAAAAGAAAATTTGTCAGATCCTGAAATTTTTTAATTTTTCATCCATTTTGTTCATCCTATTTTTTTTTAATCCCCCGAATCAGATTGTCGGTTTGTTCATGTTGGAATAAATAATTATCTTACCACTTGGTCCAGATCAATATCTAAAATATATCTTGATCCTAACTATATATTAATTGCATTACGAATTTGATTTGGCTGTAATACGATATTTGCTTTTGAAGTTTCTGCCTGCTAAAAAGTTTTTTTTTAATTAAATTTCTGCTCTCCAAGTCACAAAATATTTAGAAGATATTTGTATCGCGTTTTCAATCTACTACGATCAGCTCCTAACTGCATACCATTAGAGTTTATCATGTCCTAAATGCTGGATCTGGTTTATTCCCGTTTCGTTTTCTCTAATATATGTTTGAATTTTTTTCAAACATCAGTTTGTTTAACTAATTATTTTTCCGTTATAACCCCTCGTCCTTACATGTAATTAGTGATATAGTTGTGTCAAATATTTCCATTGATAACACCTCTTAAATAAACTTTTATCAATTTTATACTGAGCTACAACATGCTCTGGATACTTTAAAAGATTTTGAT
Source organism: Potamilus streckersoni (assembly GCA_016746295.1). NCBI lineage: Eukaryota > Metazoa > Mollusca > Bivalvia > Unionida > Unionidae > Potamilus > Potamilus streckersoni. The sequence goes on from JAEAOA010002072.1 coordinate 1,754,734, forward strand.
TACATTTTCAAAATTATTTTTCTTGTGTCAAAGCAATAAGGTACTCCTCAAGGTAGGTAACTGAGTGATCCGATCTGTAACATGACGTAGTTTTCATACCACTTGAAAATTTGATAGAATTCACAAATAAGAAAAAGATAGTTCATAGCTCATAAATGCTCGTACAAAACAACATCTTTAAGTATCATTCATTCAAAAACATATTAATACACAAAGCAATGAAACGAAAAGCACACATCCTCTTATAAATGTACGTAACATATTATATAGAAGGTCAATAGGATATAATTGCACTTGCATTAATCGATTAACGTAACGAAGATTTCAAGTGGCCAGAATATAACCATGTGATCAGGCCTAGTAGTATTTATTTCTTTATAATCTGTACGGAGAACTGCTTTAGACCATCTTCTATAGACATAAATTTGTGCAAAATAACAAATGGAAATAGTAAAACGGAGGCATACTCACAGTACGCTTTAAAAATAAAAAAAAAAATGTTGATGGGTTTATATCGCATCATGAAAAGTAATTATATTGATTCTGACAGAATCAAGCAACGTTTTTCTACTGGAAATAAATAATTGATTGTTTGGATAGATGTGATCTAACTTTGAAGACAAAAATTATGCATATTTGCTAGATCTTTGTTTTTTGCTGCGGCTCGTTGCAAAGGAAATTAACACTATAGATCAGTGGATACAGGGAATGAGAGGATGTGGATCCAAGGCTAACACTATAATAAGTAGACTGTTAATCCTACAAAGCAAGACTCCAACCATAACTGGGACTACGTGTTTGGTAGATCGGAGATATATCCTGTCTATCCCTCATCGTAACTGTCAATGCTGATGTCTTCCTTCGTTTTATTCTAAGATCCCCATTAATGCAACTATTTACTGACAGTCTCAATTTGGAATTAGCCTCTATTAAAAACGCAGAAATGGATTTAAGAAACGCAAATTGGTTACTCACGAATCAAGGCTATAAATGAATAGCCAAAACACATTGAACTCATCTATACAAGCATCATATCTACGAGGCATTAGAATGTCCAGCAGACCAAACACATCCCTTACTTTCATTCTAATCAGAATGGGTGTCAATTTAGTTAACTTATTAAAGCCCTGATCCTGAATGTTTGAAACCCTATATTGCCTATCATTGACTGAACTGCTTGTTAATAATGATAGAGAATACCCTGTTCTACAGCTAGTTATTAATCAGGAGCACTCAACATAATTTATACGCTTAAATAATGTTCTAAACCTAATATGCTTTTTTAAAAAAAACAAACGTAAAAGAAAATAATTAATGAAGGTATAATCAATTAAAAATATAATTGGTTAATCTTGTTTATGAGTTTATCGTGAAATTAATTGGCAGTTGCAGACTCACACAACGTACTCAACGCCCTTTTGGCTTTATTTACTCCTTGTTTCGGTTACTGATGGCATGTTATACCATAGTAAATTGAGAATAAAACAAAAAAAAAAAAAAACAATTTCTAAAATCACTAACTTATTGAACCGAAACACTGCCCCCCCCAAAAAAAAAACTCGATTTAATTTGCTTTGACGTTTCATCTTTTTGGCATCAATAAAAGGAATACGAATGAATTGTGAATATGTCCGTGCCCAAGAATAGTCAATAATGTTTATTAATATCTAAGTTAAGAAAACAAATCGTATCATGAAGAAGGGTACATTATAGGTCTGCCTCTTGACCATGACTTTGGACGAAGAAGTACCAAAATATATAGGCTCCAGTCTCTCCACATAGTTAGGCCAGTAACGAGGTTATTAAAAAAACGACCGGATCAAAAAAATACTGTATTATAGATATCATTTTGTCAACGACGGGCTGACTTACATAAACTTACGTACAAATGAGCATTAATACCGCTCATTTCATTCGCAACTTCGGTTTATAGTATTACATTTATGCGGAGTTTCGCTAGTATTTCAATGACATAAGCACATGGCTGGAAAGGTCAATGACAATGGCCAAATATCGAAGAATAACAAAAGATGTAGCTGGAAAAAAGAGAATGAAGAACGGACGCAACTTATAAGTTCATTATTAAAGGTCAGTTTAAACTCTCCGTGTTGAAGAAATGAAGTTGGTCACATGTACACTTTCTATTAATGGTTATGAGTTTAAAGAATAAGTGCATGTTATTTACTTTATACGTATTAGAAACAAATAAACTAAGTCAGTCGGACTGACAAAAATGCGTATTCACCAGATGTAGGTTATCCTGACGAATTATCAATTTCCAATTCTTCTTCATATAAATGTAGTTTGACATATCAGGGTCATGCACCATACGAGACAATGTTGATTTCAGTTACATTCTGATGTACATTTCCTTGGAAAGGGAATTGACAGTCTTCAAGACAACTTTCCATTACATTTTGTCTGCATGCGTAATAGAGATCAGAACCAAGTATATCAGTTAGGTGCCTACTGATGAACGGTCTGGTAGTCAGACTTCTTTTTATAGGAAAGGAATGTAGCTAAGACAGAGGGTACCAGACCTATATATTTTTCGTGAATTCCATATATATATATATATATATATATATATATATATATATATATATATATATATATATATATATATGGAATTCAGGTGGTCAGACTTGTTTATACGAAAGGAATGTAGCTATATATTTATTGTGAATTCCATATGAGTTGTAGTAACAATTGTAACAATTATTACATCCAGTTCACTTTCTACGCATTTACCCATAGTCTATTTCTGGAGCAAATTTTCCTTTTTTGTTTTGATGGTGATAAAAGAGTAAAATTTTGGCATACTTGGTGTTGATTTAAAGATATTTGTCTAGAATTTGAGTATCATGGTGTGGGTGCCTGTTTGTGGTTTTGGCAAAAGTGCACAGTGAGTAATGAGGAATAGACTCTGATTCGGAAGTGAAATTTGTGACCCACTGCACTGCACATTGTTTACTGTCCAACTTCTCAAAACAGGCCAGATAACTTATGACAGGACAGTAACCGAAAGCTTGAATATATTTTAGATCAACATATAATTTACTAGGATTAGGACAGTTAAAAACTCCAGTACTAAGAAACAAATCCTGATACCATATAAGAAAATAATTGTGCTCTGAGTCCATATCTTGGGGAATGGACCGAAATACTTTTGCTCAATATAATATAATAAAGTATAGAGGCATATACTAACAAATAATATACATTCTTCGAGTTACACAGGCCACTGAACATCGTCCTTTTTATAAAATCTACATCTTCCATAAACTGCCAAACATGTATGCAGAGATTATTTGCAACTATTTATTTCCCATTAGCAGACCGTTTTTTATATGGGCACATTTGTATTAAATAAAATATAAATGGTGTTTAGCATACGCAATTGGTATTTTACCAGGTCTTAAAACATTCTATAATTCTCCATATTGTGGTGAAAAATTATTGTAAGAGAAGTAATTATATTTTGTCTTTTTGCATCAGTTGACAACTTTGTGTAAAAGGCAATGACTTATTGCAATCATTTGAATGTTCACTCTGGGATAGAAAAGTTGAAAGTATATTTACATCATAGGACAATTGATTCACGACATCTACGTCTTAAAAATTCAAATTGCCGAATATGAATTTTCAGATGATTCTGCTCTCCAACCCAGCAAAAGCAATATTCCAGCAATGATGGACAGAATGGCTGATAGGATGGCGAGGATAAATCCCACGGAAAGATCTAACAGGGCAAATATTGGATCTTTTTTGTACTTCGCTGCCCAGATGATGACGCCCACAATCATACACAGACCTAAAGATGTGAAACAAATATACATATCGATTAAAAGAACTCGAAATACCTAGTGAATGAAACGAATTATTGTAGTCCAAGGGTGATTTGTGTTATATATGATGCTGGAACTTATTAATTGTTATATTACGCTGGGTATTGGAAACATAAATTAATTCAGATTTATACATTGATATTTAGATAACTAACTCATGCAGATTCTTGTTTGGAAATTGATCTTTGAACAATGCACATCCTGATTGGATACATGTTTTGCAGTGAAATGCTGCTCAATTTGATTTTCTCTTAATTTGGATATGGCGGAAATGCGGAAATGGCGGAAATGCGGAAATGGCGGAAATGCGGAAATGGCGGAAATGCTCTACTTATGCACGCTAACAAATGCACAATTTTGCCTTGTTTGATTGTCATTGTAACTTTTAACTTCCGCTCACAGAGGATTATCTGTTAGTAAGTTCGATGTACGACTGAAAAGGATCAGGTCAAATCCTGTCGTAGATATAGCCCCGGTCGGCTACTGCAGTGTCTTCTTAATCAACGCATTGTATTCGGATTACCTCGTCATTAAATATCCTGTTTATATTTCGGTACCGTAAAATACCTATCCATACCAAACTTACTATGGCATCATTACTTGCTTTATTATTAAGTTTACTTAGCAGGTTCCTTTAGAAAATATAGGTACGCTGAATTATGTTTGAATATGTATTTTTTGTTGAAGTAGATAGACTGAAAATTTAATTTAATACACACCATAAGCCTGTTTACTTGCTTGAAAAAAATACTAGCAGATTAAGAGAGATTAAATGAATTTTTTAAAAACTTACCACCAGCAATTGCGCATGGTCCTGGTGCTTGGCCTGCGATTCTGCTATTTTTGGCGATAAAAATGTGGAAGAAGGCGCTTAAAACCGCAAAAATGATTCCACAAATGCCAACCACCTCAAATACTGACGTAGCAATTATCCAATCTAAGAGCAAAAATACAAAGAGAAAAGGATGGATAATGTACGATCAGAATAGATTGCAATACGGTAAATATTCCATTAATGTACAGAATATTGAATGAAGGATGCAGTTGCTGTACCAACAGCGTGTGAATATCAGTTTTGGTTGGAAAGTAATATCATCCTAACAAAGTAAACACATTTTGTTCGATTTTTCAAACTGGATATTCCTTGAATAATGACAGGGAAATACGTATCTGGTACGTGTATTACTATACGATGTTTGTAAGGAATGTAATCAAAAGCAAAAATGCAAATATAACTCATGCATTTATGAAAAAAAAATAATATCATTATTACAAAAGAATTGAACAGACACAGAAATACAACACATCCACTAATGACAAATTGTATGAAAAAAAAATAGCATTACAGGTAATTAGATGAATAAGCAGACGAAGAAACGAACAAATTTCAATTCGAGCTTCTACACAATAGCGGAAGCCGTTTGAGGGAATCTTGAGTTTAATAACTGTACAATTTGACATCACATAGCCGATAGACCGAACGACTTGTTCTATAATATGCATAATCGGTAATAATGAAATGAATCAAGCTGATCACGAATGTAGTCTGTAGATTGAAAATTATAGCACCATAACGGCAGGTACGATATGACATGGTTGTGCTGGATGACTATGAAGAAAAAAAACTGTGTTTGTGTGTGTGTGTGTGTGTGTGTGTGTGTGTGAGTGAGAGAGAGAGAGAGAGAGAGAGAGAGAGAGAGAGAGAGAGAGAGAGAGAGAGAGAGAGAGAGAGAGAGAGAGAGAGAGAGAGAGAGAGAGAGATCCTATTACCTGGCGTTTTCTCATATGATGCGCACGTCACTTGACCTGTCGAAAGAGTAGCACAAGCTCTCCACAGTCCGAACGTTACCTCTCTATTAAGGAAATAAAACGCCAGCCATTTTGGAACAGCTATTGCCGCGACGCCTAAAATAAGCGACACGGCAACACACACAGCTCCGACAATTGTCATTTTATTCATTGCTGCTTAAATCTAATAAACTGAAACAAATACAATTAAATATAAATATAATTTTCAAAATAAAGTATTGATTGATTGATATTATATTGATTCTATTTTCACAATAAAAATCCCTCTAACCTACGCACGGAATATAGAGAATGGTTTCTTCTAAGTCCCCCAGACACAATAATTTCATAGTTGTGCCTACTGATATACTTGTTGTCATCATGCGATGTACTTACTTGTAAGAAAGAGAGAGAGGCACAGAAGTATGGTAACCTCTCTTATTAACTACTTAGAAGTAAAGTGCTGACGGATTTCCTTTCCATGTGTGCATTATTTCTGTAAACGTCCCTTTCATACAATCGTTTGCATAATTTTAATCCAAGCATGAATCTTTTGGCAACTAACTTGAACATTTGATAAATTATCCAGTGCACGTATATCTTTTTGCTGTCTTTCCAACAAACCTTAGCTAAGCTCAATGTAGATCAAATATATAATTACTATATGTACTGTCAGAGGTTTTCCAAGACTGTTTTAGTACACATAGAGATCAAACTGCTACTGTCACAGGAAAAGTTATTAAGATACGATCAATGTAAGATTATTGGATCCGACAAACTTATTGGCATCCATTTAATATATCTCAGTAGAAAGCAAACGAAAATGTCTAACATTAAAGTGAATTAATGAATTTTTTAAGACACTTCTTATATGAAAAAAATATGAAAATTGACGTATAAAAATCTTATTGAATAGAAATATTATCATGTGACATTTAATTTTTTTAGACCTGGTAGGTCCTATGTATACGTCTGAAAATGCATGTCAGTAAATTATTTGTAAAACTCTCAAATTATGTCACTCCAAGCTATGTAAAGTCTTCAGTGTCACAAGTGAAAACTTAATGGCATACTCAATACTTTTCGTGTCTTTTTGGCAATATGCATGTGACGCTTATACTGGATTACCTCCCAAACGAAAACGTATGAAGGAAATGACAATGAACGAATGTCTCAAAGATAGGGTATGACTAACGATACATTGCCGTTTATCTGTACACTCAAACATATTTCCTCGAAATGGATTTAATTTTCCACTCCATTTGTTCAAGCCACATTACATACTCGGGTGAATATTTACCATCTGTGATGGAGTCTGTTCCCCCACCTTAGCATATTAAGCTAATTACAGCAATAAGCTGGACAATAGATTTAGATGGCTACAATATCTAATAGACACAGAAAGGGTTGTACTGAATCGGACTGAAGCGTCGAATTCAACAAAGATTGCAATACCTCTAAATTAGCATTAGATTCGGTCGTATGTATAAGTAGCTTGCCGTAACGTTTGATATCGACCGTCCTTTTTAAAACAATGAGCTGTAAAAAAGAAATGTGTATGTGTGTGATTTGGATCTTAAGCTAGCCTTAACATTTGTTTCAGTCATATCGCTTCGATGTCTGCAGTGTGGCAGTTTATAGTGATGTCTTGCACTGGGGCATCATGGCGCAGACATGTTGCATGAGATCACAACCAGTCACATTATCCTGCCACCAGGCCGACTTGTCCTAACACTAACCTCTTAATGCTCAGCGCCAAATGAGGCAGCTGTTAGTATCATTTTGGTAAGTCTTTGGTATGACTCTACCAGGGATAGAACCCGCGCCCTCCCGCATCCGAGGTGAATGTTCAAACCACTAGGCCACCGGAGAAATGTTTTGAAACCGATGGAAAGTAATAAAATGCAAGGTGATGCATCTAAGCCAAGTGCCTTTCTATTTATTTTTCCCAGAAAATAATGCACGAGGCTGTTTGTAGGTGTTTTCTGTAAATGTGACCTTTGTACAATATGAATAATTTAAAATTCCAGATCTGTTGAGGTCGCAATACCTTTGTGCCACATTTGTTTCTGTCTTTGTGTATGAGACTGTCGCAATGTTGAAATCATATCTCACCTGTACACAAATGCATTATTACTATGTATTACCGTTGTAGTCCCCATGGGTATTTTTGTTTCTTTAATATAAAGAAGCATGAGGATGTTGTGATACATCACTGCCTATCTCACTGTCCTTCAACTGAACCTACACCATTCAAATTAGACATTATAAAACTGTATTAATGATAGCCCAGTAGCTTTTGATTTGCAAGCACTGTTGGAAGTTCGATAACCTTCCTATAGGTGATTATACATACATTTTCATAACTCCCGCCATAAATGTTGAAAATCTTATTATATGAGACCTGAAATGCATAATCAATGAACCAAGTGTCACAACACATATAGAAGGGATCCCTGGGTGATAACACAAACCTTAGTGCATCCCCTCAAAATAGTCATCATAAAAACATTATATAAGTAATTATCCAATTATTATATGGCTACTTTTGCATTTGCTTATTGGAAAGCACATTTTAGCTACGGGCAGCCTAAAAATAGGTGTCAATTTAAAGTTGTACGTTTACTAGTCCTAATAGTAACAAATTGTTTCGACTCGCAGGCCTTAAACATGTAGCAGAAAGGAGAAAACCCAAGCTTAGTAAATTCAAACAAAAATTAAAAAGAGACATTTTAAGAGACTCTTATATGATAGTTCGTTAAATCCCAAATAATCCAGAATGTCCTGATGTGGCACAAGGATTCAATCCATAATGTCGTTTGAATGAGTTCTCAATAATCTCAACATAATGCATTATTCAAAATGTCTATGTTAATGTTGTAATTTCAATCAATAATTTCAATAAATAGTCCATCTCAAATTATATCTGAACACAACTGTTAACTCTCATAAAAAATTCTAAAGATTAATAGGAACAAAAAATACAAATACTCAGTTGAATATGACACAGAATCGGGTTAATAAAAGCCCCAAAAGATACTATCCAATAGAAAATTTTACTAACTCTTGAACTCAACATCTTCGTCACTACTTTAAAAATTACGAAAACATAAGTCAGATAGGAAAAATTCCCCCTCATTCACAACCTACAATTTACTAATAATACAAAAGTCAGGTATGCAAAATCTCGAAGTTAAAGAAATAAAAAAATTAATCCATACAATATAATTTAATGCGTATATATGTATTATATTATATATATTATATTATAAAGAATTATAAATATATACTACACAGAACAGATAGTGCTGTCCTTGGATTCTGAAATAAAATCTTGAAAATATTGGGCAGAATTAATAGTTTTATACAAACAATATTATCATACAGGTTAGAGAAAATAAATTCGTACTATATATATATATATATATATATATATATATATATATATATATATATATATATATATATATATATATATATATATATATATATATATAACAGTTCTTTCAAGTTCACTGGATCCAGCAAAGGATTACGTATGTCAGGAAATAATTAAGATGAATTACATAAACTGACAAACAATAGTGCAAAATTAGAATCTAACTAAACTGAGCGTCTTCGACTCTTATTCTTTTTCATATGCATATACCAAAGACAGACAAGACAAACAAATAAAACAGAAAAACCGTAGTGATTGCAAAACATTACATGGCTGTTTGTACAGGAATTAAATCATTAAATGCGTTATGTTTAAATTAATTTATATCAATTTGTTGCGGATACTAAAACATATTTATATTAACCTTGAAATCGATAAGCCAATAATACTTCTGGTATTTTGTGTACATATCTGTATGCGCAAAATACATCCAGGATATATCATTGTTATAGTAGTAATTGTGAGCTATTAAGCAAATTTAAAAGAATATTTAAAAAGTAAAATGTGTCGGCTGCATAAGATAGTTTTATTTATACATGACTGTCTTGTTCTAGTCTTCTTGGTTTAATTTTCAGTGTTCTAAGGCGTCGTATCCAGTAAAATTATTCTTCTTTCCTGGTTTCGGAAATTAACATGGGGTTGGTAGCAATTGCAATAAGTGTTTATATCACTGAAAGTGAGACCAGGGGATGAGAAGTGTTCTGCGAACGGGGTTGTATACAGCGTATTTGTCATCCAATCAGATCTATGAAGGCTGATCCTTTTGTATAGTTTTTCACCTTCTACGACATCCTAGAAGCTTTGGATCTTATATATGACGAGATAAATTACATTCTCAGTAGTGCACGTTGCGTTTGGATTTCTCCAGTGACCGTAATATCCTGGTCTCTATTATATGTTGACATAATTTCCGTCTTTTATTGCCACAGGAGCCACATTGACTAGGAAGGTGCATATCAGTTACATCTCAAGCATCTTATATCAAAGCGTACGGTAATTCTCTATGTTTTCTTTTTAAAGGGTTATAACCTAGCCATAAAGAGTGTGAAAATAGACTCCACCTTAATTATTACCTTGGCCAATGAAAATACATACCCGACTCGCAACAGTTAGCTTAACAAAGTGTTCCTTGCTGTCTATACAGGCCTTTGAAACTTTATATCATTTGAACTGTGAACATTGTAAAGTGTATACATGCCAGCAGGACGACACAGGTTCTTCCTTGTTACTTGGTGTCAGCTCAAGTAAACGGTTTCATCCAGCTCGTACGAATTTCTCTCTTACTCGACATGTTAACGTATTTGGGTTCATTGTTTAGCAGAGATAGATATACACTCGTAGAGATTTCCCCAGATGTTTGCTTTTTTAAAAATTAGGTGAAGAATGACCCCATCAAGGTTAGCTCAGTATAACTTAAGTCTATTGATCAAACCAGACAAGAATTGTCACTAATAATTACCAGGATCTAGCATCTGAGGATGAAAAACAACTTGGTATTAAATTGTGTCAATTATAACTACTGACATACAGCAAAAATAATACTAGAGCAGCATTTATGCAAGGTCCATCAGATAGTTCCTGTTTAATGCCATTGATTATCAATTTCTGTCTAAACCATTGATATATACTTTTCTTAGAAAATAAATAGTTAGCAAAACCTTAAAAAGACCACATAATTCAATAAGAACTGATAGAAATTTTTTTTTCGTTCCTGTAAAGTAACTACCAGGAAACTAAGGAAACTATGAAAATATTTTCCTATCATTTCTGATTGAAAGATCCGGCCATTTAAATTTTTGCTAACTATTGTTTTCTAAAAAGAGTAAATGCCAATGGTTTACACAGATATTGCTAATTAATGTCAGTAAAAAGGAACTAAAGATATCAGACGGATCTTACATAAATAATGCTCTTAGAATATGTTTAGCATGCGTTATTTCTAAATGAGGCTATTAGATATGTATTATTGCATCCTCTAATGTGGATACTATTATTAGTGACATTTCCTGTCTGGTTTGATCAATAGACAAGTAAATGTACACATACATTTGGGGAAAATTTTACGGGGGTGTGTGTGTGTGTGTGTGAGAGAGAGAGAGAGAGAGAGAGAGAGAGAGAGAGAGAGAGAGAGAGAGAGAGAGAGAGAGAGAGAGAGAGAGAGAGAATTAAGGTGGTGGGACGCTAAAATGATGTGAAATAGAAAGTCCCTTCTGCGCCTCTATTGTTTTTCCTCATATATTTAGCAAATAAAATTTTAATTACGGAATGTTATTCTCATTTAAATGGATTCGGTAAGGTAAGTTGTAGAAGCATCCCACAAGTCATGTGTCGTGTTCTGGGTATTTGCTGTAATTATTTTATCCAAAGTACAATATTTTTGTATGCCAGGGATGTTCATTAAACTGGGAAAGTAACAGAAGCGACCATGTTAATACTGCAACGTTTGGTAATAATTAAATAAAGAAGAAAGAATCACAGTCCCTTTGTATGCATTATCCATCCGCCTATCCGTAGCAATGCCTCATAACGCAAACATTCATCATTCATTTCTTATATATGTTATGCTGGGGTAAATCGCTAATATCTCACCTTTGTTCTAGAGTCAGTAGCTTCCCATGGGTCGGGGGTTCTCTCCGGTTTATTTTATTGGTTCTTCCTCCACCATATATATTGGCCGCATGTATAACCTATCATGTGCTGAAAAATGGTGTCAAATCGACGAAAAGAAACAAACACTCTGTCGTATAACATGTCTTTCTTATATAAATAGATCCGCTCATATTAATGTGCTTTTTTCATGTTTGTCAAAATAGCAGCTAATTTTACTGGCTTAAAATCGTCAAACATAAATGTTTCTTACCTTTAGTATACTATCTTATAACCGAAATAGGGATAACCTTACTTTAGGACTCAACCAGGAAGCTATGCAAAAGCAGACGGAAATTACGTAATGAAAATTTGGAGAACAGAAATCACATTTAGGCTCGGTAGTGTCTAAACTATCGGAATCGGTATGTATGGTATGTTTGTTGGTTCGTTTGATTATTTATTTAATTACATAAGATACGACTCATCAAAATATGCTAGACAAAATATCGCTGTTCGCTATGCAAACGAAATAAAGGAAAATCATTTATGTGATTGTAGTTTATATACTATAGAATTATCCTGCCGGTACACCAACCTAGTCAGGTTTAACAAAATGTATAAACTAGTAGCTTATACCTAGCTCGACATGTGTTTTCTGCCTGTCGGGCAATACGTTTGTTAGGATTCTAGTCTCATTTCACTAACGTTTTCTCGAGCCCTCAGTAATAGCGACACTTTTTGGGTCTGGTGTAAGTGTGTTGCTCTTCACTTGTGTTTGCATAGGATCACTTGAGTTTTGAGTACAACAATCATAAACTTTGTTCAACACGGGAGTTATTTTTCTTTAGCAAACTCAATAGTACTTATAGGGACATAGTGGAATAGAAATGCTAAAAATATGATCTACAGTCCAAACACACCAACTATTTTTTGATTTCTGTTGCTGTTAGGGAATCAGTTCAAGAGCAATGAAGTTTAGTCCTTTCAATATAGTTTTTTGACAGTGTCAGTGTACCAATGACGTTATTGAAAAGGAAAGTGAAACTTTTTTCAAATGACAACTTTAAGATCAATCTTATTTACTACGTTCACGTTTATAAATAAAGTTTTCCAGACTTGTCAAAAATGAAATTAATGTATGACAGAAATACACCGGAAATGATTGTTCAGCCTGGCGATAGAGTAATGGCTCTCAAAATTCTCTTCCGGCTAAATTGTACTCTACTTAAACAAGTGAAAGTAAAGTAAATGCAGTGAAGTATCAGACAAAAATGTTATATATCAGCTGTGTTACAATGATACCTTTACTACAAGCTGTACATAGTTTACAAACAAATTTCGTACGTAGTTTAATACTTAAGATGCAACAATGCGTGACCATTACTACCTCCATTTCCAATGCATATATCAATATTGTTTTTAGCAGAGATATAGCATTATTCCGTAATTCAATCACCCAGTTATACCAGGATGGAACATAAACTACCTCCAATTCCATTCATCACACCAGTTTCGTTACAATTAATGTGAGAAACTTTATGAAAGATATTTCAGTTACTATTCAAACATATATTCCGTATCTATTCAAACATTCAGGTCCTGTATTTTCCTTACCGTATGTGTCGGCAAATATGACGAAATAATTTAAAGAGATACTGTAAAAGAAGTTCATATATGTAAGGGAAAAAACAGCGCTCTGTTCCAAACATTCCTTTCATGTTGCTTCAATTTTACACAAAAACTACAACAAAAACAACAACGGCAACAATTACTACTACTAATATTACTACTAATACTAATAAAATTAAATGAAATAATAATAATAATAATAATAATAATAATAATAATAATAATAATAATAATAATAAAAATAATAATGATGATAACAATAACAACACTACTACTACTACTAATAATAATAAAAACAATAGTACAACAATAAAAACAATAATAATAATAATAATAATAATAATAATAATAATAATAATAATAATAATAATAATAATAATAATAATAATAATATCAGCATCAACATCTGCAACAAAAATATAATAATAATTGGCATCACCATCACCAATGGCCAACAAGAACAATACAAAGCAAACTGATCCATTTGAAGGAAAAAAAAACTATTGAACCCCAATCAATGAAATATGTTGAATAGAAATGAAAGACAAATTCATGCTGTTTTCCAATTTATTTACTCGTATACTCCATAGGATTGTATAGAAGTATTATTTTGTATTATGGAAATTATATATATATATATATATATATATATATATATAGATATATATATATATATATATATATATATATATATATATATATATATATATATATATATATATATATATTGTTACGTATCGGCTAGTTCAAAGTATCATAAAAGAAAGAGTGAAGACAACAAGCTTGTAAATTGTAACAAAAATAATTTATTTTCCTAGAAAGCATGAAAAATGTAAGTATGTTAAACTAGACTTACGGTTTACAGAAATGATCCAAAATTGTTTGTTCGTAATAGAGATACAAGTCCTGTAAAAGTTCTAAACACAGTCTGAAATTCAACTCCGGTCCAAAATGGCTGATGACCACGTCAGACGAAGGTCTACAGAAAATTCAAGTATTTACACATTAAAGCACAGTTTGTGTTGTTCCGTTCCAATTAAGAATATTTTCGGGAAAATGTCTTTGTCCAAATCAGTAGTCTTGTTCTCCAGGAAAACAATTATTCAGAAAAACAAAGGAAACTTAGCTCCTCTAACAAGACACATGTTTTTATAGACATACGAACAGACAATTTCTTCTAGCACAAAAAAAAAACATTTTTAAGGTAATATAAGTTGTGTAACTCTATGATCTTACAATAAACTCCAACTGAATTTACGACTCTAAGACTGTATATGACTCTAGACTACGATTATCTGTCCATGACTCTGAACGTCTTACAAAATATCTCTGGTATATAAACGAAGCTAATACGTTGTTTGAATTACACGTGCAAAGAGAACGCATGCAATTTTGTAACTCATCTCGACTTTAGGAAAGCCTGACCAAGTATCAGCCAATCGTCTTCATAGCTATTCCTGAATGTTTACTTGCAGTGAATTTGTCATCATACACATCATGTGCTCACATGACCAACATTTAGGACTCAAGTAAACATGATGCTTATCAACAACAAATTAGACTGGTATTAATATATTCATGTTAATAATTACGTTTAATGGAATAAAATGAAATATACAAAATTCATTCCTTAACACACACATACTTTACTACAGGGTCATAACAGTATGTATGTATGTATGTATGTATGTATGTATGTATGTATGTATGTATGTATGTATGTATGTATGTATGTATGTATGTATGTATGTATGTATGTATGTATGTATGTATGTATGTATGTATGTATGATGTCGTTTCAGATTACGTTTTTCTGACTTCATTTGCTTGTAATTTATTTTATTCTCTTTGTTTGTGTCCTTGATTAATTTTTTTTTCTGGTAAATAACTTAATGACACGACTAAAATCTGCTATTATATAAGGAGAAGTAGGACAGAGCCTCAATTATTGATTACTTTTACTGCTGACACAAGCGGCAAACCGCGTTAGCAGGCCCAATCTGGGTCACTGGTACGAGTCCTAGCACAGCTTTGCAGACACTGCCCCTGCCTTCAAAAGTTACTTCCTATGATATTATAGCGAAGAAACCCTATGGACCTTTCTCGTTTAGTTCTTTAATATTTCGTTTCGTTAAATTTTATATTGTAATTTTGAATACTAGGCAGCTTTGCAGTGCCATCTATAGTCTTAATTTTAGTTCACGTGCATCGCTTGAAGATGTATCAGGAATATAATAAAGTCCCTAAAAAAGCAAGTAAATTGGTCTCTGAGACTTCATAATGTATGGATAAAGATCAAAGGAACGACGACCCGGATGATACCAGTCTTGTTGCGCCTTACCCCATCGACACCGTGACAGAAGTTCTCCCAGTAAACAACGGCGACAATAGAGTGGAAGAATGAGCAAAACACTTGCCGGTGCAACCGTGCGACCCAGAGTGTGCTTGTAGATGTCATGATAGCTGGAAGGAAAGACGGAGACATAATGATGAACATTCATTCTGAATTCTTTCTTAATTGATTGACGTGGTGCTTTTATGTGATTTTTGATTTAAGTGGTTCTTTTATTACCCAAGATTTAAAAGATTTCCAACGCCGTTCAACCTGGTCGCGAGTAATTCCTTTTGCTATGTTTAGGACATATTACAGTATGGCAATTCTGTGAGTCTCATATAAATTTAGATCATTAGCGAGATATATTATTTTGTCTCTTTTTCATAAAAGCGACTGATACCAAAATGGAGGATATATCGATGGAGGATATATTGATGGTAACAAACATTTTCGACCGCCATTTTTCGGGGTCCTCCCGTTGCGTTTTACCTCGTGTATGGTTATATGATCCACATTTCACTTCATCGATTGATGAATCGTTGGTGCAGCTTCCAAAAAGTCCATATTTCAATTGTCAAACCCATATTCAGCACCATCCATATTGGAGTAGCTATTGCCGCTAAGCCCAAAATAAGGGACACAGTACATGCTGCTCCAGCAATTGTCATCGACACCTTACTCATGGCTGTTGAAATCTGACAAATTGAAATTAAATATCAATGAATTAAAAACATTTTTTTAGTGTCCAGGACAAACTAATATATTGATTTCATTTTCATAAAATAGCATGTTCTCACAGATCAAATATCGGTACTAGCCCTGCTCTATCTTCGATATATTAATATTATTGTTATTGTTTTAATTAATATCAGTCTCATTCGGTAGACACCAAACCGTTCAAATTAAAACACGATGAACATGCACCGTGTTATTTGTAGATTAGCACACGATCTAAAGCAGTGGTCTCAATCTTGCAGCCCGCGTGCCGCATGCGGTCCGCCATGCCATATCCTGTAGCCAGCAAAATGATTGGCGTCAAACGGTGTCACGAGAGGTTACAAAGGTAGTGCTGCCCTCGGGCTACCTTTAATGGCTTTATGCGGTGTTTTGATTTTAAGACTTAAATCTTAAATCTTTATTTGCCTAATATGCAGCCAAATTTCAGTTTTTTTAAAATAATTACCCTCTGTCATCAAATGTGTGGTCTTTCTGGATATTTTCGTATTTCCACACACACAAACACACACACAAACACACATACACACAAATACACACACAAACTCACATACACATTTATGATGTTCACGGCTTGGACACGAAATGTATTATACTTGTATTTATCAATTCACACTGCAAATTAATCTGCAATTTTGATTACATTTACTTAGGCAGGGCTTTAAAATGGGTTGACTTGTTGGGTGAAAACCTATCACAGTTAAACTAGCACTGAAAACCGAATGAGTAACTTGGGCTGCATATAAACAGCCGATCTGTATATCTATTACATCGGTATACATCTCAAAGCAAGATGGATATCGGGTGATCAAATGCATCCAAATTTATTTTAACACCAATGAACCTTAAAAATGTGAGAGATCCATACTTATATTTTGAGCCGCCTATTCACATACAAATTTCAACATAGCTCTGTCAGCAATGAACGTTAAAAATAGGAGTTGGAGTGGAGTTGTTTCGGTGTAAAATATATCGTTTGGACAAGAAATTACCCTCAATCCCCTAATTAAAATCTGACATGAATTCTTTCCAGATACAAAAAGATCATTATTTGTTTTTTCTTCATACCTTTAATGTAGACAATATTCTAACTTTCTACAGTCTGACTTTAGTCTGATGAAAATTCGTCAAGACCTAAACGTTTTAGAAATCGTCCATTTTACGTTCAGTTTTGCGGGTTTATCAACAGCACCTGGCATCCACCCTATACAAATTATATAATGATTGATCACCGAACCTCTTCCTTAGGGGCCCCGAGTGGCCGAGTGGTCTAAAGCGCTGTCCGTTACGGATCACTGCCATCTCACCTCTGTCTGTGTGAGTTCGAATCTAGGATTCGGCGAATGTGGATATGTGAAAAAGCTTGCCAGTAGCTTCTCGTGGGTCGGTGGTTCTTTCCGGTGATTTCCCGGTTTCTTCCTCCACCATTAATACTGGCCGCCATGAATAGCCTATCGTGTGCTGAAAAATGGCGTTAAGCCTAATAACAACAACAACAACAACCTCTTCCTTACAAATAGATACAATTACCGTATGTACGGGTAAGCAAATTGGGCTTTTTCACGCACTATTCAGCACTAAGAGTTATGATGCTGATAGAAAACCGGGTAACTACACTCCGGAAAATATTTTACGATATAATCAATGTCAGATTAGAGATATAGACAAATTCATCCGCATTCGGTTATAGATATGGTAACGTGATTTGTGGTAAGTAAAATAAACAGGTCAACAATTGAAATGATTCGTATATTTTTAGAAACGGTGATCTTCAGGGTCATCCTAATTCGCATAAACCCTGCATTGCATTTACCTCTTATGTGTTGCCAAATTTATAGAGAATAAACGATATTGTATCCAAAACATTTGACGACACTAACAACAGATAAAAACGAATACTATATGGAATCAGTACACAATTAACACAATCCGGTTCAGTAGCCACGAATGTAGTCCCAGTCTATTTTTAGATCACTTTTTCCGGTCTAAATTTGGTGGTGATACTAGAGTCAGATTTTGGCATTCTTGGTAAGGATTTAAAGGAAATTGATTATTCTTTAAAATGTGAGCTTATGGTGCGTTTGTCTGTGTGTATTTCGGCGACAGTGCACATTGAGTAATAAGGTCATGGTGATGATCCGGAAGTGAAATCTGTGTTCCGTTGCCTGGTGTTTTGTTTACAATTCAGCCTCTCAAAAAGATGCAGGTCAAACTAAACCGTAAAGTTATCTTTGTAGGTATTTTAGATTAACATATGATTTGTATTGATTGTCACACAGTGGAAAGTTCAGTACTGAGAAACAAATGTAGAGACCATATAGTAAAATTAATTGTGTGCTATGACCTGTCAGTAAAAACTTGAAACTGATATAAATTTTTTATTATTAATGACATATACATGAAATTTTAATATGTTATGTATATTGACTTTACAAATATAAAAATGAAATTAAAAGTAAAATATAATTTTAATTTTAAAAATTTAAATGAAATTTAAAAAAACAATCAAAAAATAAAAAAAAATTCCACCAAGTAAACACATATATAATATTTTTTGGGAATGATATTAAATGATATCAGCATATATATACTCCTACACCATATACAAGCTCAAATGATGGATATTTGTCAAATTTGATCAGAGAAAATATCTTTATTATTCATAATGAGACCCTCATTTAAAATACATGAAGACAAAATTCTATTTTGCTTTGTACCTTTAGGTCATTGAAACTATTTATTTGGGGTTCAAACAGTTAATTTATGTGTTTATAATGGGGTGACTTCCTGAGTAACACATATATGCTTGTATAGCTATCAGTAATTGTTTATAACTATAGTTATAGGGTATTTAGTGAGAGGACAGAGATGAAGACTTTATGCTAGAACCTGTTCAAGTTCTCTACAAAATCATATTAAGCTGTCAGAGAATGAAATACAGGTCAGAGGGGTAAAATATACTTTACCCAGGTATATTTACCATTGCATGTAAGAAAACAGCAAAATGATGTAAGTTGAACACAGAATGCATTCCATTTTATTGTTCAGTTTCTTTAAGATGTTGATTGATGTAGTGCGACATTGTGGCCCAGATGATATTATGGGAATTCTCATGATCCATTTTGCTTTATGCATTATTAATGACTAATAATATTTGTCATCTGACACTTTAAAGATTGCATAAGTAATATTCAAACAGATTATTTGAATTTAACTTTCTACAACTGATCCTAACATGGTTACATAGCTGACATGAACAAATATGCATATATTTTGTAATTTTGGAATCAAAAGTTGACATTGTTAGGCTGACATGGTACCTATAGTGAATCTGTAAGGCTCAGTTTTGACTGTGTGCACTTAAAATATCCCAAGATGTTATTTTCATCATGAATATGCCTCTGTATGGTAACACATTTCAATTTAGTACTTTGACAGAGGGCGGTAGTGCAGCATCAGCTGATATTTGATTCCATTGAATCATTGAATCATTGAACTTAATAACTTTGCAGCCAAGACTCTTAAAAATAGACTAAAAATGTTCAAACAGATTATTTGAATCATGTTTGCAAATGTGATTTTAACAAGTACATTGCATATGTCCTACACATGCAAATATCCATCCTTGTTTACAAGTTTTCGGGATGAAAATTTCACATTTAGTTGATGATATAGGATCTATTGGTACCTATAGTTGATCTGTGTGGACACATTTTGCTATATTCACTCACAATATCTAAAATTGTTTTTTCCTTCATGAATAGGACTGCATATAGTAATAAATTTTAATTTGGTACATTGTCATTTGACTTTCCACTATACTGGTATGTATCAATGTTTGCACCAATGATCAAACCTCACCGTTCCAACATTGCCTTAAACTTTATGATACATACTCTACCCGATTAGTTATTTAACCTGTAAATGGCTAAATATGCTTGTAGAAACTTCATCTATTTTTAGGATGCATTTGTCACTTTAATACATGCCCATTGCTTCACATCTTTGAGTGTCACTCTATCAAGTTTACCTTTTTTTTAACCATATTTGCAACCTGAATGTTATATTGAAATCACCATATCTAACACAATTTAACTTCATTTGCCTACATCTTCCTTTTTTTTTAGAATTAAGTGAAACATGTTATATATTTTCAGGTCTAGTCTGGTATCTGGAACAAAGTATTAGAGTTGGATCAATTTGGAAGCTCTCCAGTAGTCCAATGGTGATAGCAAGGTCTCATAAGGACATGTGAAGTGTGCTGCTATAAGTGACCAAGATGAGTTCATATCAGTACACTGATATACAGCATCTCAAAGACATGGCATAGATCTTCATGAGAGAGATTCGCATCTTTTTTCAGTAAGGTGAAACTGTATTTTCATATTGCATTGTTGACTTTTGTAGTTATCGGCATTAAAATGGAATGCATATTTGCTATAAAACATGGTAGTGGTCCCATCAAAACTTTAAATTTGAGTGGGATATTAGTTATACAAACAACTGTCCAATTACCTGAAACAATAAATGTGGAACATAGTACCTGTCATTGTTTCTTTAGTATGTACACCTATATGCATCTGGATAGGCATATTGCAATTTGCTGTCAAAATCACTGTGAGCTATCATGCTTCAGTACCCCTGGGATTAATATTATCAGTTGTACAGACCTCAACTATCATTTGTTTTAAAGACCATTCATTAATCAACATTGCTGCCTTAAATTTGTCAAACTGAATGTCATAACTGGTATGACAATTTATTTTTTGTAAAATAAAAAGTTTTCAAAATTTATATATTTATTTAAATTTCCATTAAAATTTAATATATCAATAATTTTTAATTTCAAGACCATTTTCAGACAGGCCTTAACAATTGTTACAATTAGGTTTTTACTGTATTTAAAAATTCATATAATTAAGGAAGATATAGCAAATTTAGTTTTGGTTTCTTAAGAACAATTGGACCTCAAATTGCACCCTATAGAACACCAGCACTACACACTTTCTGACAGCTGTCACATGTCTTGCTTGCAAGGAAATTTCAAAAGACTTTATGTATGAAGTTGAAACAGTAGTGGCATGCAAAATAAAATGCAAATATAAAAGTTTGACAAAAACATTGACCCTTTCAGGAATCAGTACACAATTAACACAATCCGGTTCAGTAGCCACGAATGTAGTCCCAGTCTATTTTTAGATCACTTTTTCCGGTCTAAATTTGGTGGTGATACTAGAGTCAGATTTTGGCATTCTTGGTAAGGATTTAAAGGCAATTGATTATTCTTTAAAATGTGAGCTTATGGTGCGGTTGCCTGTGTGTATTTCGGCGACAGTGTACATTGAGTAATAAGGTCATGGTGATGAACCGGAAGTGAAATCTGTGTTCCGTTGCCTGGTGTTTTGTTTACAATTCAGCCTCTCAAAAAAATGCAGGTCAACCCTTGACAAGAACTAAACCGTAAAGTCATCTTTGAAGGTATTTTAGATTAGCATATGATTTGTATTGATTGTCACACAGTGGAAAGTTCAGTACTGAGAAACAAATGTAAAGACGATATAGTAAAATTAATTGTGTACTATGGCCATATGATATCACCACGGCTCTCTGTGCACGTAAATTGTTTTTGTCCTTTGAGAATTTAATCCTACGCTCCAGTTTTTTCAATTACAAGTCACTATATGCAAGGGACGAACAATACAGACTCAGAGAGAATTTTCTCTACTTGTGCACTAAAGGTCTTATACACCGTAATAGATAGACATTTTACAATTCTATCGATGACAAAGGATTAGTTGTATATTATGCCAACACTTTATGGATTTGTAATCATGCTCAGGGGGGCGGGATTAAAGGGTAATATGGATGATAAATATAAATTTAAATAACTCATGTATTGTAGCTTCATATTGAGAATTGACATGTATATATGGAATGATCCAAGTGTAACAACTCATACGAATGGACCACTAAATAATTCCCCAGGAGTAGTCATTACAGCCTATCTTAATACCCGGTATGTTATAATGTTTGTACTATGAGTGTCGATAGCACAAGTTACAATGACATCGCTTTTGGTTTCATACGATGAAATATATAATTTATTTCTATAGCAAAAGGAACATTTCGTTTTATTATATACACCAAACATGCTCAAAAATCGAAGGTTTGAAGACTAAAATCAATCTTCGGTACAACACCTTCATCCCGATTCCATTCTCATATGTTCAGTTAACTTTCATAAGCTGATCATATAAATAGGCTTGAAGTTAGCAGTAAGAATGGGCTGACCTAATCTATCAGTTATATAATGTGACTGCGATGTAGCGATGTATATGACCGAACTGTTCCGTATACAGAACGCAAGCGAGCATCCATAACAACAGTAATAGCTGCGAAAATTTAAAATACTATACTGTCATTTACATAAACACAGATATACATGTGTAAGAATCTTTAAATAGCTCAGAACAATTTATATACACGATTATTTTATAATGATATATAAGCAGGTAAGCAAAACAGATATTGGTTATTAAAAATGAGATCGTTACGATGGCCTAAGTGGTAAGAGTTTCCGCCTCGGATGCGGGAAATAAAGGGTTCAAACCATTTCTTAGTCATACCGAAAGCTTATTAAAAATGGTACTTGTAGCTGCCTCGCTTGGCGATCAGTATTAAGAGGTTATTGTTAAGACTGGTAGGCCTGGTGTTAGAATAATGTTAACTTCACGGGATATGTTGCTACAAGTCTGCGACAAAATGCCCCACTACAAACTGCCAAACTTCAGACGTCGCAGCCATATGACTGGAAAATTGTTAAAGTAAAATTCACAATCCAAAATCACATAGATAAAAGTAGCACTAGCCTTTATTGAAACAGTAACAAAGTGACATAGAAACAGCGCTAACTAAAGCAAGTTATATACTGAAATGCTAATAGATAGCAAAAGCAAATGTTTACAAATATAACAAATTGCAATGATAGTAGCTGAATTTGGTCTGTGTTGTAGCAAATTTATTGTTGACTCAGAAATTGATTTTTATTTTTTCAAATATAAAAATGAGACAAAATTTGCAAAGAGACTGTCAAACATTTACTTCTTTTCTCAGCTCAAGGGTATAAGTCGCATTAAATGACCAGCTCCAAGGAAAGAGGTAGAAGTAAAACAAAATGAAAATCATTATCGGCGGTATGAAGGTGTAATTATTCCCTCGAGATTTCAAATTCAAGAATGTGTTAATAATAAAACCAGGTAACAGATGCAGGGAAATGGAAATAAATGGTCAACTTAGCATTGTAAGTTTTGATCCTGATAAAGGAAATATAAAAATCAAGCTCCATTAATATAATATAACCGTCCGCTCTTCCACAACTTTGCCTCATACAACGACAGATGCATGGCGATGGATGATTACGTAATGGGTTATGTTGACAATTATGTTCATTGGCACAGCTGCAGATATGATCAATTATAAGTCATAAATGAGGAAGGAAGGGAGGGAGTCATTCAGTGTTGTACACTTATCTTCATGTCCGGAATAACAGTCCAGCTTTTTGCTATAAACTAGTTTTGTCTGGTTCTTTTGTTCATATTTTCTTCACTTTTCAGTGTATAATGTTTATGTATTTTAGTTTTAAGGCAATGTAGACAATTATGTAAGTATTAATTACGTAGTAGATTATATACTGCAGTTTAATATATTCATGCCTTTATGTGTGATGCGGGTTTCCAGTTAGCCAAGTAATTAAATCGCTCGCATTTACAAATCACTGACCTCTCACCTCAGTCGGCATGAGTCATTGCTCGATCAACGTGAGTCGTTTGTTAATTCTGGGGTTTTCACGGGTTCTTCCACCACCAAATGTATTAGCCGCAATGTATGGTCTATCATGTGCTGAACAATGGCGTTAAACCTACATAAACACCCTCCACCCAAAAAAAGCCAAAAAAAACCAAAAACATTTATTTCTGCTGCATTATCGTAGAGACATGCGATTTACGTTCTTAGAATGACAAACATCTTTTTTTTTACTGTTATATGTCTGTCAGAAAACATATCACTTATCCGGATGAAATTGACAACTAGATATTAAAGTTTCTTACCTTTACAACCACTAGTTGCAAAGAGTGACAAGGATAACCAACGAATGGTAGAAATTCAGACTAAAAATAACTATTATAAACAGTAGATGACAATAAGAAAATGGAGGTTCGGCAAGGTCTAGACAGTAACTAATGACACAATCTTGAAACGTGTTATATTCCACAAAATACGATATGCTCAAGCAGTCAACCAGGCTAGTCCTAACGTTTTTCCTATAAGCCACTATTTTACAATATGCATCTAGGACTACCGTGAACGTTTTATTTTTTTTAGTTTTCGTTTGTTGTACTGAAAGCTGGTACAATATCAACTAGTTTTGTAAAACAACGTTTTAGGTCAAAGTCACAGAAATGTTGTGCATTTGTTATACACAAAATTTACACACCTAGCAAATCATTTACTATTAAAGTATGTCATTTGAACGTCTAAGGGAAATCGTATCCTATAAAATTCCGTGGATTATAGCGTGGAACGATAAATCAACATTAGGCCACCATTAATTTATGGTTGGTATTTTCTTTTCTGTAGTATTACAGGGACAATGAAAAATTAACATCAACTCTACGTTTTGTCTCTTAAGATCTCCATTAACGTCTATTTTCTTAATCATTTGTCGGAAGCTATCGAATGTAAATGTCTTGGTAACATCGCCAGCACGCTATAAGATAGCTTGATATCATCGCCTGCACGCCATGAGATATTTTGATAACATCGTCTGCACGACATGAGATACACATCATTACACATGTTGATGGAATATATGCGTAAGGTCTGAAACATAAATTCAATATCATTATATTTGTGACAGTCGTACATGTTGATGAACAATGCAATGATCATGTTTCTTGATAATTCCAAACATTCATAGCTACTTATTGATAATTCCATGCATGCATAATTTCTGATGATAATTCTATACCTTGATGTCGCATCTGATGGTATACCTATGCATGAATGATATATGTTGATACATTACATGCATTGACAAATTTCACCATTTTGATTACTTGTTGAAAGTCTATGTTTTGTTTATGACCATTGAGGAACGATAAGATTCTGTTATGTCCCTTGTTGAACTACATGCACATGAATTATTCTTTATTATAGCTTAGTCTACTAGAGGTGGGAACAAGCATTGTCAGCTTACTCATTTTTGGCTTCATCAACATATACAGGATATTTCCTTTTCTACGTTAACACAGGATATATTTTGTCGAGTGGTACCAAACCGTAATATTTAACGAGTGGCAAAGCTACAGAATTAAGGATTAGAAGATCAAACACATCATTCGGATTTACGCTTTTATCTTGACACATTTTTGTCAATTCACCTCACTTTCAGTAATATAAATATACTAGTCTTAACAGACCCGTATGACATGTTGACCAAATCTGTCGCAGCAAATTAAATTTTTGTCACTTTGCAAGGGACCCTATCTGAAAACTATGCAAGTCCTTTTCAGCAATGGATCACAGCGAGTTTGGAACCACTCCGATAGCCTATGGTTAGAGCATCCGCCTCGGATAAGGGAGGTAGCGGCTTCAATCCCAATACTTTAGAATAAGATACTAACAGCTGTTTTGCTAGGCGCTTAGCATTAAGAGGTTTGTGTTGGGACCGGTCGGTCTGATGTCAGGATATTTTGATTGGGTGCGACATAATGCGATATGTCTGTGACATAATGCCCTAGTGCTTGATAGTACTACAAACTACTACACTGCAATCATTTTTTTCACAGAATTAAGAAGAAATAAGATGGGAGTGACGCGAATGGCATCTGACTAAATTTCATTCACAAAAATTTTACTTTCCATGTCTGAAATATAAGGCATTTTCTATTTTTTGTTCTACCACACATACTTCATATATTCGTTTTTCTTACTGCAAGTACAGCTATTGTAGGTACTCAAATCAAGCTTCGTGTAGCATGATGGTAAATCTTATATTTTAGATGTGAAATATAGGAATTCAAAAGTATGAAACTTTTTAGCCAATAAATCTGTATATTTTACACTTAAAAATTTAATAAAACATCATAACTACGGGAATTTGATTTCGTCTTGTTGCAGCCTCTATTGGTGGTCTAATTTTGTTGGCCAGTAGCTCTTAATTGTTGTATCCTATTTGGTTCGTCGCTGATGTCATTCAAACAGTAGTGAGTTCTTTTCCATAGCGAATTGCTTGGACACTCCTCACTGAGATTCTGCTCTACAGGTGTTTACTTTATAGAGAGTTTGATTTTTAACGTAAATGATTTTCCGAGATCTTCTCCAATGAGACCTTGGAAATCATATGTTTTGCTAAAGCAGTTTTTAATCCCCTTTATTTTATTGCATGATTGATGGGTGTACTTTGGCCCATAAAGCATATAATTCTGTTATAAAAACTTTCAAAATCTGGTATTGTCTACTGTGGAAAAAAGTATCTTTTTGTATTGTAATAACTGCGATTTCGATTAGCTGTCTGGTTTGGGAAAAGCGTTTATTTTCGCTAGTCATACAAACATAGCAGAGAGGTATTGCAACGTTTGTTGCACCTTATACCAATCTCGTTACAGAAGTACGCAGTATCTAACGCAGAATCTGAACCGGGTTAACAGCTTGGTACTTGCACATACGCCAAATGCAGGAGATGTTAAAAGTATAAAATTTCTGTACGTTTAAAATTAAAGTTATGGAAGCACATTTTGCTATAAATTTTTCATGTAATTACTGTTACATGGCGATTGAAATTCAGCTAAGAGTAGCGCAGGTAAAAATAAGAAGCGTTACTAGGCGGTACGGGACTGCGGATCGTACCAGGTTACACCTTCAGAGGATATCACACCAAATTGACTGTTAATACAATTTTTGAATGTTTGTGCAGGAAGGAAGTAAATTGGATGACACGAGCCCTAGTGGCGCCACTGAGGAGACCTTACCTCTTATCAAAATCTGTTGAAGGTGACACATTTTAGGAATGTATCGTTTCATAAATTGTGAAATTTATTACCTTGCGTGTATAATGAAACGTTATCAGATAGTATGTTTGAGTAACTAAAGAATATGAATATAGTTTTGTAAATTGGGTGTTTCTGGCCTGTGTTGTTCTTGAAACTGATTTAAGCATGTACATTTAACATAGTTACCTCCTAGTATATAGTCAATTAAATACCAATAATCGGATAGATTTAGCCAACTATAGCTGTAGACACAAGGGTTAAATGCAAGCAGCAAATCTAAAAGATGGCCTTAATGGCAACTATATCGAAATGTGTTAAGCTGTTTCGTACAGTGTTTTACAGAATTATCACCTTGTCGATGGTTTACATTTATATTATAAAAATGTATCTATAAATTTGGGGATTGGTGTGCCCAACCTTCCTTTGCTATGAACTTCATTTTCTTGTCAGGTCAAGTGAATGATGCTATATTATTTTGTTTTATTAAAGGTATTAAAAACTATGGCCTAATTATTTTCTTTTATCTTCACTCCTGCATTTTACTTTTATGCTTTTTTATTAAATAGGCGGATGCAGCATTACATTTTTTTTTCATAAAAAATTACCCCTTGCACCCAATGATAAAATTTCAACCCATCTTAGTATCGAGCTTCCGTCTGGACATGTGAGTAAGCCATTTAATACAGTTCCATGTACATGTTTTGATAGCAGTACCAAACGGTAGACTTTCCGTCAGTTGTACTCTGATCGATTTACCGCACGAAGCATTGAGGGCTATTAACTCCTACACTAATCATTGCAAATTATTCTACATAAAGTTCTATATTATGATTCAAAAATTACTGCACTTAATGTGATTTGGATTTTTATAGTGATATCTAGCACTGGGGTATTATACCGCAGATATAATCTCCAATTTTACAGAACTATCATCCATAAGATTTAATTTACCTTTGTATAATACAAACCTAATTGTGAAACACGTTTGCTTCTATTTGAATACGAGATAGTACGGAATTTGAACGTTTACCTGATAAATGGATATAAATTGTAGCGTACATTAGTATTTTGTTTTCTAAACCCCAAAACTCAGTATATGTTAATTCCAAAAGATTAGCAAGAAGTATGCAGATCCATAGATATGAATGCATTGTAAAGTTTAATCAGAAACAACTGTAAGTGAAATATGTGTACTGTGGTTAGATTTAACCTGTTCTTTAAAATTACTAGATTCCTAGTTCTTCCATGGTTATTATAAATAAAGAATTTTTGTACCGTTCACTATTAACGGCAAGGAAGGTGTACATACCTTTATGTAGAAGGTCCCATTTGTGACAACAACCCTTCTACCAAAAATGGATAAAAAGTGATTCACATAAAATGCATTTTAGTATTATGAGATCATCAACTTACACAAAATTGCAGGGTAAGGATTGTAGATATAAGGTCAGAAAGATAAACCGAGGCCCCAATGTGTTAGTTACCACTCAACTGATCGCATGTGTCACATTTGTATATGTCGTTGATCCCCATGGACTCACCCTGGAGGTAAAAAGAGTAGCAATTTCACATGACAGGTCTTTCAAACAATGATTTTATCCAGAGCTATCCGATATCGTGTTTTTAGATCGTGTCAATTTATCATGATAAATCCGTTCGTGGATTTTTAAGCATTAGCAAAAACGTTAAATCAAATCAAGTCCATGTTACTGGAATATCAAATCTGGGTAATGTTTCTCAAAGTGTGGGTATCAACGTCATTAAAGATAACGAAAAGATTAGTTATCTCTGATCACTTTAGGTACCTGAACGTTTAGTTGCATGACGCAATTGACGTCCATACTTGTGTGCCTGCGTGTGAGAATATTCTGACTGGAATTGTTTGTTCGTATGTCTCTAGATTGTTGTTATCATTGTAAAGATGATCAAGTGAAAGTGCATCATCGATGAAAATGACAATGTTCATTAATATCATTATCATCATTGACGTCCATTGCCTTTTCTTTAAATTCCTTATAAACATTATAGCGTCGGTGGTTATCTGCGGATGGTGCCACTAAATAGGGTTTCTTTTATTTGAGCCATCTCATTGAGTAGCAGCTCTATTTTGCAAGATCCAGCTGAACCAATTATATTGGCACGAATATAGTTTGGAAGCAGTAACAAGGAATCAATAGGGACAGGGGGAGGCTTAATGTTAAAACATTGTAGGGGATTGTTTCAAAAGGACAAAGGGGAATTTAACATCCGGAGAGCTGTATAGGGATAAGGAAAATCTAACATAGCGACATAGTGTCACGGAACTGAACACAAGGAAGACACTGACAACAATGTTGCAAGTGCCAGACCTCAATTGGAAGGATCATTGAGGAATAATGTTGCAAGTGGCTGACCAGAATATGCGTTAATATAGGTAGGGACAAATACAATAGAAACATAAACACATAGATATGGTTAGAGACAAACATAGATTTATCGCACGGGTCTTCTTATCTTCCTCAAACTTCTCATGAGATCTGGACAGTATAGTAAGATTCTTTTCAGAAGGCCCTGCCTCTCCTCATAGATTATTCTTTTCCAAGGAGCCATATTGGCAATCTTTGTGATAACCCATGATGATCTGACAAACACTGGACACTCAGGGATGAACAGTATCAACAACATGAGGATATACGATTCTACGTTATTCCACATCTTGTGACGAGAACAGGTTAACAAAATGATGTGAACAGCGGTTATTTATAGTGGAAGATCGGAACGATTCAGATTAATTTCTTTTACCAATCCTAAAACGCGTTACAAAGTTCAATCACAATGCGGAGTATATATTCCAATCCGAACAGAGTTGCCTGTGACGTCACATTCCCTATATAGGTGCACTAGTGCCTGTTCTCAATCAATCAATGCGACAGAGTTAAAAGATGATGAAAACTTAGAAGACGATGAAATGGAATGAACTGGCCGTGGAGACAAGAAGAGATTGCTTAGCAGCGGCTGCCAAAGTAAACAATTTTAATGGGAATTTGGTTGATTTTTTCTCTTCTTCACAAGAATTAGTTAAGGTTCAAAGAACGTCACCAACTTCTTCTTCCTTACCGTACGTCAAGGATTTTAAGCAGGCGCAGAAAGAAAAATTGGAGAAATTTTTTGCAACATCATAAAGAAGCAGAAAAAGCTTTCCTCTTTCAACAGCAATAGCAAGAAAAAGAAGCAAGAATAAGGAAACGTCAAGAAAAAGAAGAAACAAGATCTTGGGGAGAAGGAGCACGGTGAAACTCAAACGATAAAGGTACTCTCAGACATTGTGGCATAGGTAAGGAGTCTGAAACAAAGGTATCAGACTTCTTTAATATGGTCCAAGAGAAATAGAACTTCCCGAGCCAAACAGCCCAAACCGGTCCACACCTGAGATAACAACACTTAGCAATCTATTCCAAAACGTCGACAGTAGCAGATCCAGAAGTAGGCCTTGGCCATGACAAAAGGATAAAACAGTCCAAATGCTTTACCAGCAGTTTCCGAGTTTGTTAAATAAAAAAACACCAACTTTCCTTTCCTGAGGCACCCATCTCTGTCGAAAAGAGACTGCTCCACGGTTGACAAAATCAAATAAAACTCATATTCCTTTACTGTCATTGATGTACGTGTGTGAGTGCGTGAGTGTAGGTCCTTACTATATTATAAATCAAAACAAAGAGACATTACTTTTTTCTTTCTGGTAAATTCTTTGGTACAAATTTTAATAAAATTTCACAACACAGCACTTTAAAAAATATAATTATTTTCTTCTTTTCCTTTCACTGTCTTTACTTTCCTTACTGACACAGTTGTTCTCTTTCTCTCCTTTTCTTTTGCACTTTCTTCTAGTCTTTTTTTTCTCTTTCTTCACTTGCCTGGGTTATTATTCCCTGTCGAAATGCTTTTGTTTTCTTTCTCATGCATATAAGCCCTTCCCCACTTCTTCCTTTTTATATAGGGAATACACTGACCTCACACTTGTGTATAGGGTACAATGGCGTTTAAATTGCAGCCATGTGACATTTTGCAACCAAGATAAAAAGATCACACCATTTCGGGAAGAAAGGAGATGAAAGTAAGAGGCAGAAACATGATCTATCGTCTCTTACACTAGCTTAAGTCTTGGATCAGATCTATGCCAGTGATTCTGGAAATGACGTGCGTGAGCCAGAATTCAGACACAGAGCATCTACGTCAAACTAAAGTCCACCACCAGTAACAACTGAAATTTTCTACCACATTCGAGAGACGGATAAACGATCCTCTGTAAAAGATATTATCACGGCACACACGTACACAATCACTGTAAAATTTATAACCACGCCACACATGTACACAAACACTGTAAAATTTATAACCACGGCACACAAGTACACAAACACTGTAAAATTGAAAACCACGGCACACAAGTACACAAACACTGTAAAATTTATACCCAAGGCACACAAGTACACAAACACTGTAAAATGTATAACCACGGCACACAAGTACACAAACACTGTAAAATTGAAAACCACGGCACACAAGTACATAAACACTGTAAAATTTATACCCACGGCACACAAGTACACAAAAACTGTAAAATTTATAATCACGGCACACAAGTACACAAACACTGTAAAATTTATAACCACGGCACACAAGTACACAAAAACTGTAAAATTTATAATCACGGCACACAAGTACACAAACACTGTAAAATTTATAACCACGGTACACACATAGACAAACACTGTCAAATTTATAACCACGGCACACAAGTATATAAACACTTTAAAATTTATAACCACGGCACACAAGTACACAAACACTGTAAAATGTATACCCACGGCACACAAGTACACAAACACTGTAAAATTTATAATCACGGCACACAAGTACACAAACACTGTAAAATTTATAACCACGGTACACACATACACAAACACTGTAGTAAAATTGAAAACCACGGCACACAAGTACACAAACACTGTAAAATTTAAAGATTTTACGTCAGACATACCATGGAGAAAACACAGGAGTTAATCACTAATCTATGGGATTCTTTGTTAGCCACACTGAAATAGCAATGTCAAGCCAATAATAACGATCGCATGACACTTTCCAGTTATCAAGACGGTCTAAAGCCACCTACTTGGATCGACTTTAGCAGGCCAGCAGCATTGAAACCTTCCAAATTCATCGACAAGGTTCAACACATACATCAATTAAAGGGACTGAACTCAAAACGGTTTTATTGGTGGACGACATTAGCAACTCCTGGCACTGTCTCGTTCAAATTAATAACATTCAAGACAAGAGGTGTTACCCCGTACAATATTAGTGAGACGAAAGCATGGTGACAAAAACAGCACAACAGATGGAAAGAAACCTGTGACAAATTTCAAACATCGAACATAAACAAACAGTTAACAGAAGCAGAACTCCTGATACAGCAAGCTGGATTATCCAAACACAAGCCCCTTCACATTCCTGATATGCATAATATACACATTGAAAGCTCGCCTTTAATACATATCTAAAAAACTGTTGTTTTCGAGGTAATGATTTCAAAGACATACATTTCATTTACAACTATTAACACGATGAACATTTCGATGAGATTACCACTATCACCGGATTCTTGAGAAACTGATATTACTATGAGGATCGTGAATATTTGGTTACCAATCGAAAGCAAAATAACCAATGCTTTTCGAAATGTACTGAATATTTGGCCTCTAAACCATATCTTGACAAAGGACAAGAACGAGTGCATTGCCAGAATTGCCAGAACACTTTTGTAAGTTCTACATATTTCCAACAACATCTGAAGACACAAGGTTCACAGCGGAAACGTGCTTGCCAACTGATGATATTGTTCCGTACTTGTGGATAATTTATGCGTAAAAATAATACCAAACACGCACGTATAACAAAACAAGAAACAACGTCCTATTTTTTAGCCAAATCGTCTACTTGGGACACAGATGATACATTAAAAAATACCAACCACAAACAAGTGGGACACGAATGATACAGTCAAACATACCAACCCCAACAAGAGGGACATGAATGATAGATTCAAGCATACCAATCCCAACAATTGAGAAATGAATGATACGTTCAAACATACCAACCCTAACAAGTGGGACATGAATGATACATTAAAAGATACCAACCCTAACAAGTGGGACATGAATGATGCATTCAAAAATAACAACCCTAACAAGTGGGACATGATTGATACATTAAAGCATACCAAACACAATAAGTGGGACATGAATGATACATTCAAACATACAAACCCTAATAAGTGGGACATAAATGATACATTCAAACATACCAACCACAACAAGTGCGACATGAATGATACATTCAAACATACCGACCCCAACAAGTGGGAAATGAATGATATATTCAAACTTACCAGCCAAAACAAGTGTGGAAATGAATGATATATTCAAACATACCAACCACAACAAGTGGAGTAGGATGGCTACAAGAAGAATAGCAATGTCATTTTTTTCGATTTTGAATACTTGTAAGAGACAGGCATTCACTTTCCTAATATCTGCGTGGCTCATCGAGAGTGTGAAAAGTGCATCCAACTACCTATCATCTGCCAATATCCTCAATCTGGAATATTCCTGGAGGACGTGGAAAGGTCTCTCGAGGACCGAACAGACATTACTTGCAGAACTCAAGGCTGAGAAGATCACCATTATTGACCCTACCCCCTGGAGAAACTTATAACGTCAGATCAACTGGACGATCAAGGCCCTGGGTAGAAAACAACACAAACCCTGGAAAATGCTAGCAGGCATCCAACATATTTCGACCACGAAATATCAAAATCAGGTCCAAATCTACACGGATGGATCAAAGTCCCCCGATACCAATACGACAGCCGCTGAAATAGTCATACCATCACAGGATGTTACTATCAGCTGAAGTTTACCAAACTCCTGTTCCATCTATACAGCTGAGTTTCGGGCCATATAACAAGCAGTCAAATGGATAACAACCCAATTGGGCGGTGCCTACCTCATCCTAAAGGACTTGCATAGTGTGCTCGCTTCCATTGAAAATGTTCGGACCCGCAGCAGAAACAACTTTTTCCAAGCAGTCCACAAGAGACTCTGGGATCTGAGAAATGGTGTAACCTTAATCGAATTCCTATGGGTACCATCCCACATTCACCTCCCAGGAAATGATAAAGCCTATGCGGCCACCAAGCCAAACAGGACTGCTAATGGACAGGACGGAACAAGTAGACTATAGTGTGCAAGTAATATACAGCCTGATTATTCATGCCATCACTAGGGAACGGCATCAACAATGGACGACATCTACTAAAGGTAAAACCCTTCACGCCATCCAGCCCAAGGTAAGTTGGAATGTTCACATCCCCACCAAGTTTGCCCCTTTGCGATATCCGGATCATCGGCCGCCTTGGAAGATTCTGCTAGAAACCTCCCATGGACCAGACGCTGACCCGAATTGCCCTTCATGCCAGATACGAGATTCAAAGAATGTCCAATGTTCTCAGCAGAAAGAACATATCTACGTGCATACTTCAAGAAATTAGGTGCGACAGCAACATTCCTTAGCCGTGAAAGAACGGCAACTTAGAAACCAATTTCTCCTCTTTTCTCAACTTTCTCCAACAGTAGGCAAGTACCCGTGCATCTGACCAAAAAAGAAACTGCTGAAGAACACTGACTTTGGGACAGACATGACATGATCATACATGAAAACTATGACCCGACTAACAAATCCTCACACTATTCCTGGTCTGGGTCTAGCAAATTCAATCTCCAAAACTATCATCTAATGCTTCTGGAATGAACCCACTAGCTTTCATGCATTCTAAGTATACTTTTAGGACGACCCCTGCTCCACCAACAACCAATAGTGAGCTTCCTAGCCAATAAGTGAAATGTCTTCCGCCCTTTGACACCGATCCAAAGACAAACCTTACCAGAGTCAGGCGTTGGCCCCAGGGCAGCTGAAGCTGAGGTAACAAAGGTCGAGGCACAGGAACATAGACCTTCCCATCGAACAACAGACATGCAGGTGAAAGACTAGAAACACCGAGTCAAACAGGGAAAGCTACCAAACTACTCCCCAATCACGACAACGGCAGAGGAGAGGCAAAGCCAGGCTGGAGAACTAGAACTACTCAATCCAACCTTAACCAATCAACCTGGTGGGACGTCAGCAACTACCACACCTACTATGCCAGTAAAAGAAGCACTGCTGGCCCATAAACAAGATCAACCATAGACTCTGAAAAGAAATACTATTGCCGATTGAAAAAGATGATTATTCAAATTGCCAATCAGGTAAAGGTGGGTTAGGCAGCTATGCAAACGACCACGCACGCACACAAATACACATGCACCCATCCACACCGACATCGATCCAAAGCGAAGGACAGGTCCAGGATATATATCCACCGGCTGCCCCGCAATCCCAGCCCACACACACCGGACAAGCACAAGCAAGAAACTAGCAGGTGGACCCGACAACCAGTTTCATAAAAAAACAAGCGGCACACAGCTATCAACAACAAGCGATAAACAGGCGAGGTGGTCCCGGTCTACTGTCCAAACCAACAACATTCGAACCAACCTCATGTCTTCACATTCAATCTGGTGGACACCTCAAATATATACGGTCCTTTTTTAGGCGGTCAAAATTTAAAACCAGACTCAGGGCTTTGGTAATGAATCGAGGATGACTCACAACCAACTGATTGGAACAGTTTTGGACCATATAAGTACGCTAAGTACGCTAAATTCCAATCTCATGTTGTTATAAATTTACATATCAGGACTTTTGGCTAATTGCAGAGAAGCCTTACATATTATTGGTATAAGGACACTCGTAGTCACAACTAGTATAATTTGACCCTTAACCTACCGGATTGAAATAAAGTCCGGTGGAAAGCTTCTATTTGGAGCTTCGGGTGTAGGGTTGGTGGCTGGTGTTGGAGACCTAGCTGCAGGTCTGCCAGTGTCCGATTTTTAACCGTAACGTGATCCAAAAGGCCAAACATAAGGCCAAGAGCCGTAATAAAGCGACAGGCGCCCAGCTTCTGGGTCCAACCAATCACACAAATGCCAAAAGGCAGCACGCGACTATAATCCAACCTCAAACTCAACCTCCAGTCTGACCAGTAAGCATCTGATCAAGGGGCAATACAGGCCGCACTACCTGTTGCCCCACAAATCACCTACCCCTCCGGACAAGCTAAAGCTCAGGATCAATACAGGTAGCAGGGCCTACTGCCCCTCAATCTCACCAAAACAAGCTAAATGGTAAGGGACAGTCTAGACCGTACTTCCTACTGCCCCACAATGCAATTATTTTTGCAGCTGAAAAAAGTATAGGACCCGGATGTTAACATGCCAATTACGGAGCATCTTGATTTTGAAAAAAACATAAATGATTTTCTATTTGACAAGAACCAAGATGCGATACACAACCAGCTAAACACATACTTCAGCAGTCAAAGGAAATGTCCCTAGCTAGAAGCAAAGATAACATTCAAACTGAGATATTCGTTCTATATCGAACGATCTAGAGAAAATTAGATCAAATTTATCACGTGAATACGAGTGTAAGACAGCTAAGGAAATTTATGGAGGACCTTTACTAATTGTTGAAAGATTTTACGCAGATTACTTACGGTCCAAAACGCTAGCGCTCTGGGCAATCAAGTAAAACAATTAAAATAAAGTTGTTCTTTTCTACTGAGGGATCGCTAGCGATCATGCATGGTTCATCGTATCACAGACCGTGCTGAGGGATCGTTCCGTTTCATGGTCGAACCGCTCCATGCTATGGTCTATTACAGGAGACTCTAGTTTCGGAGATCCTTGGATTTTATATATAGCCTTTATATAATCTTCAGCAAATTATTCCTGGTCATCTCAGGTTTCGATTTTACCACTAATGGGGAATTCCTGGCAGCATTTAGACCCTGCACCCCTATCTTTAATTGAGGTCTTTGAACTATGTCCAATGGCTTTCTTGAATGCTATCCTGGGTGTAGTTCCAACAGGACCAAGCGCAGCAGCTTCTGCAACAGCTTAAATTTCAGCGACAATCAGAACCGGTAGAGCTGCTAGAAGTGGAAATATAGCGCCAGTCTTTGCAATATCACTAATGGCAGCCGCAACAAAAATCAAGTCTAATACCAGTCTATAATTTCTTGTCTTCACGGCAGTGTTTGAGCTGACGTTCCGTCCGTGATAATATATTTAGGTAATATTTTTTTATTAAAGAATCCAAGTTCGATGTAGAAAAAAAAAGCTTGCTAATCTGACCAATCGTCAGAGTAACACTGATATGTTGATATAGCATTATAATATCATGAATGATAAAACTACATGTTTCGAAAACGTTTTCAAACGGAGCATCAATGACCCTCATTCGTCCGCCAACAACTTTAATCAACAGTTTTGCCTGACAGAATAACTACGCTTGCTCTGTACCCACCAGGACCACACGGTAGTACCCATATTAGAGCTCGTAAGTGTATATCAACGATCGATTGTCTGAATATATCCAAGTGTTCAAGCGAGAAATAGTAGATTGGTTACTTTACTGGGAAATCGAGCAGATATCTGCAAACCAAAATCAACATTCTGATTACGTCCCGTAAATGTCATCAAATGATAATACGCACGTAAAACATGTTTGTTTCCAAACCCCGCTACATTTTCTCATATGGTTCTAGATCTCCATTTCTCCACAGAGAATGTTCACTAAACCCAAGTGGGTAAAATGCCATATTATTTCGTATTTAAGAATTATGTCGTTCGACATCATCAAAGTATAATATATATGTAGTGGTGCTGAAACTTTCTATTATGATGCTATTTTCCATGCAAATGTACTAACATTTGTAGATTTATTCGATTTTCGCGTCATCGACATTCACGACAACGGTGTTTTACTGCCACTATCATTGAAAAAACGCCGCCGTTGTTCTTCAACGAGTAATGGTAGATGACTAGAATTGACAACAACATTCGTGTTAGAGTCAAATATCCATGAAGATTGTTGCAATCGCTTCGGTGACGAGAAACTTTACTGGCTGCTGTCAAACCCGTGTTACCGAGCAAATCGTTGTCGGATTGCCGAGAATGCTTTACCCTTGCCTGCATCATCACCAACTGTGCCAATAACCTTGTAAAAATAATGTCAATGGCTTTAGTCCTAGCTGCTTTACAATACAGATCGCATTTGGGGCAACCGTTCTAAATGTTATTTAACAACATAAACGAGTCCATCTCCGTTGGTAACTTTATATGTTGATACTCGCTAATATATCACCCTGACCAATTCAGGTTCATGTTGAGCATTGTGTATGATCTTGTTATTTTTTGTCACTAATCTAAGTGCATACCTGATCGATTAGTCACTGTAGTAATTAGCAGTAATTTCATCAATCATGACCAGATAAACACTGATGTCCATGATCATACCTTTGATTGATTGATTGATTGATTGAATTTTAACGGCGCACCAGCACTTTTAGGCTATTTAGCGCCATACAGTAGGTCATATTTGTAAAAAGGTTCAATATCGACCAGCGATATAGTAAAAAAGTCCATAGTAGATAAATATAAAATGGTAAATGTTGGTAACAGTTAAAGATATTGGATCATACCTTTGAGTAAGCTCAAACAAATATCATCATTTTTATTGATCATTTCAGGGTAATTATTCCATGGTCGTATTCAATCAATCAAAATTATAGCCTACATGTATGTATGTATGTATGTATGTATGTATGTATGTATGTATGTATGTATGTATGTATGTATGTATGTATGTATGTATGTATGTATGTATGTATGTATGTATGTATGTATGTATGTATGTATGTATGTATGTATGTATGTATGTATGTATGTATGTATGTGAGTCAATCAGAACGAATGTTAGCTCTTTAGCACACGAGTTTGACATACCTTTCTTTGTCAACCAACGCAACTACCCAAGTGTACGAATTTCAATTAATATGTATTTATCCTTGATAGCTGCAATACTCTCCTGGGTAAATTTATTTATCATATAAACTCTGACTCTTACTAGCTGATCTTTTATTACTGGTTCTGAAATACGATCCTTAATGGTGCCAGTTTTGTAGCGAGCTTCATCATTACCTTCTAATTGTGACTCAGTATCAACTATATCTCGAGGAATCTTTTGGGGATTTTTTTTTCGTTCTTTCGCTGTTTTCCCAGTTGTTCTAGGAGTTTGTTCCTTTATTTACTTTCCTTTCTGGTTTAAATAATTAGGTCGCATCATCTGCAAATTCCACTGGAACTTCCAGACGCTGTTGAAGTTGATTCTTGACATAATCAAAGACGTGAAGATATTTCTTACTATACTCCAGTCGATGTACTTTACCTGTACAAGATTTCATCATTAGCGCAGAATCAGTCATTAATATTGATATACAAATAATTTAACTACGTCACCGTACAGCGCTACTTTTTTATTTATCCCTTGGGTGAGTCTCGGGAGAACGACGACAAATGGAAATTTGACACACAAGGTCAAGGCTTGTGAGGTTGTATATATATATATATATATATATATATATATATATATATATATATATATATATATATATATATATATATATATTTATATATATATTTATATATATATATATGTATATATATATATATATATATATATACATATATATATATATATATATATGTATATATATATATATACATATATATATATATATATATATATATATATATATATATATATATATATATATATATATAAACATCAAAAAGGCTAAGCCATAAACCAAGGCTTCTAACTTTTCACTTACCATACCCTCCCCGTTTGGCTAAGTTGATGATCTCATATTACTAAAATAAATTTATTCGAGTCACATTTTAGCTATTTTTGGTAGAAGCCTTTTTTCAAAAATGGGAGTTTCCACATAAAGGTCTGTATACATTTTGTGACGTTATGTTTCTTCTTTGCATGAATTTAAATTAAACAACTCATGAGTTGGAAATTACATCGCCTTCAGTGACATTATCGTCGAAATGTTCCCCGAAATAGTATAAAGGCTATTTAAATAGCTGTATAAGTTAATGAAAAAAACTCTAGTCACCATAGTGTATAAGCTTTTGTGCTTTATATTAGTGTGTATCACCTACACAGAACACGTGTACTTGTGGAAACAGAAATGTATTAAAAAGTCGCGTGACCGGCCTTGGAAGTTAGCACCATTACAACGGCATTATTAGATAAATCAGTACGGATCCAAGGTGATAAATTGCGATTATCCAACCTGACCTTATGCGATTTGAAAAGGCGTAACAGTTAGAACAATAGCCCTTAAGATCCAACCCAATACGTCTCTTAGCAGATGTTAACTTTTAAAGACTGAGACTTTGCTATAATATTGAGGGAAAAATACCGCATCTAATTCTTAATTTAGATACATAGAGAATAAGTGTTTCTTATCATGATCTCATTAGCTTACTTTCTAAAATTCCCGAAACGCTGATTGGCTAATTCGATTGCGACTACATGTATCACCAAACCAACAGGAAAGACACTATGTTTAACTTACCATATTTGAAACTCCAGCTACTTGATTATTCATGAGAGAGAGAGAGAGAGAG
The DNA here is from genome assembly GCA_016746295.1 of Potamilus streckersoni. NCBI lineage: Eukaryota > Metazoa > Mollusca > Bivalvia > Unionida > Unionidae > Potamilus > Potamilus streckersoni. The sequence goes on from JAEAOA010002072.1 coordinate 1,795,830, forward strand.
AGAGAGAGAGAGAGAGACAGAGACAGAGACAGAGGCAGAGAGGAGGGATGAGGGTGAGCATAAAGTTAAAAATTACCTCGAAATTAGGTGACACAGTAATTTACTAAGAAACAACAATTATTTACGCTTCTGTTAATAATATTAAGAAACTGAGTTTTCAAGTTATCCTTTCTCTATTATAATCAAAAAATATGCAAAAAAGACATAAAAAATAAGCAGACTTACAGGCAAATAATTTAGTAAATGAACTGTTGTAATGAAAAAAGAAAAAGAAAAAGAATGAACAATGAAAGTAAGTACTCCACAATATAAAGGTGGGAGAATAATGATTTATAGGAATTAGAAGCGAATAAGAATGAAGAAATGAATACAAAAAACTGATCTTTGCAATTATGTTATGGCACAGTGATCTAATGCGCTCTCCTTTTCAAATCACACAATTCACTTCTGTGTGGATTCGATTCACGGCTCGGTCAACGAGGCTATGTGCGAAAGCTTGCCAATAGCTCCCCGTAGGTCGGTGGTTCTTCTTTTTGTTTTTCTCTGATTCTTTCTTTATCGCATATTCTGGCCGGGATATACATCGTTATATATGCTAAAAATAAGTGATACACCCAGAGCAAATTTAACAGCATTAATTTAAGAGTACTATTCCCAATCGGAAATGTACTAATTGTATTCAAAAATTGACACTTCAATTAGTAATCAAAGCATACTAAGTGTGCAACAAAAAGTGAAAATAATATTTTAAAATTAGGTGAGTGAACCGATAATATCTTTTTGAATGGCAAGATTGTGTAGCGTTTTAATTGTTTGACAGGGCAATAAAAGGAATATCTTCTAATCTATTGGCTATCACATCTTGCCGTGAACAGCGGAGATTGAAAATTGAGAGGCACGGTTACAACTTGCAACAACCCATAAACATTTCAAATAACAAGATACAACACATGGAGGCTTTCACTCAGACAAATCATGGACAACATTTAATGTTCACACTGGAAAAAGTACAATATTTTAAATTTGCATTGACTTCCATATATCGTTATGTATAACAACAAATTAACTCAATAAATAGACAAAACAAACGTGACAGGAAAACTGTTGAACTTCATACTATTTCAGTTTAATGAAGCACATATGTGTAGTGCTTGTACACCTGAGCGGATCAAACGCACGTTTTCAATGGCTATTTTATTCCTAAACATAATAATACAGAAAATGCATTTATATAAAAAACACGTGAAATAACGTTATTTTATAAACGCATAATGTGGTATAACAAATTGGTATTGCAGATATTATTTAATATAATATTTATTATTATTTGCACAAAACGAATTATGCTCGTCCTGTTAGTCAAGCTGGCTGAACAACTAGCTTTGGTACTGAAGATGTTGAAATAGCAGGAAAATAATTAAGAACTGTTCCTGTAACAAAGCTATACAATTTAAATACAGCTGTATATAGATGTAAATAACAAAATCTTACACAGTATTGATACGGTATTTGATATAACCAGGCCGTAGAGTTTAATGACTAATGGACACAAATAACCGATAGAATAATGGATGTTTCTCGTTCTGACCATAGTAATGGCAAATCTAAAATTAACACAATTTTTAATGTCATCCTATTGTTCCTGAGCTTAAATACATTGACTATAAACTTAACAGAGAGCTGACCTTCCTCAACTGGAAAGCAACTATTTTAATGATATTAATACGATGCAGGTAAACTGAGGAAAATGGACTTATCACCTGGAAATCAAAGTTACAATATAATCTGTTGACAATTTACCTTTAGGCCTGTAGGACTGGTGCCAAATTTAGAGATAACTCTTTCAAATTATATGATGTACATACATAACTCTTTCAAATTATATGACGTACATACCGAACGTAAACATACACAAAAATGCAACGTGGACGCAATTAAATTTGATCTTTAACTTCTCATAATTAGAATCGACAGGAAACTATTTTTCTCAAAGGAGTACTGAACATATTGTGACGTATGTCAACGTATTTTGGCAACTGCCGCAAAATAATTTAAGTTGCTATTCATTAGAAAATATTCCAGCTTTGCTCTTGACATTGAGCTAGGACGTAGCAACGCTTAAAATCGATACACCTGTGATCTGGTTTGGCTACATATGAGGCTATCTACGAAAAATTGGAAGAAATTAAAGTCATACTGTGAAAACGTCTTTGTCATCGGATGTGCGAGATACTGAGAAACAGACGTACAGACACACAATCATATTACTATACCACACAGGATCCGTTTCCGAAAGCGAAAGAATGAAGAAAGGAATGAATCTCTGCAAAAGTACAACGCACCAGTAGGTTTTCTAGACGTAACACATATATTTTATCTATAAATATAGCTTTAGTATATCTGAGTAACTGACATTATTTTTACCCTGATGAATCTCAAACGATGTTAGTTCCGATCCCATTTCCAACACCTAGAAAGGACAGTCTACCATCTTTTAGGAAAACGTTACTTAAAGTTTAACATGTTACGGAGAAATAAGCAAACGTTGCATGTCTGTGATTTACCGAACAATCAGTACTGAGCTACGAATGTATTATAGAATGCAGGGTACAAGACTACCAAACTAACAGTAAGTTCCATACTGTATGGCCGATTGACCATGCTACTCTCGTTCTGCCTGCGAGAACGAGATATATACAGTCTACATAAAATTACGTCAGACTTAAACCACAAATACAACGTATTGAAGTTGGTATTTTTAATCCTATACAAAACGTTGGTTAGCTGCGAACAAATCATAGGTCGTTTTCGAGAAACAAGGCCTCTAAGGTCATTTAAGCCATAATATAGAAATATTTAATCGTTATACCCAGGTGATATTTATATATAGGCGAAGAAGTATTTAATAATGTGTATATGGAACCTATGAACATTTATCTTAAGAGACAAATTTATCGTATATATATATATATATATATATATATATATATATATATATATATATATATATATATATATATATATATATATATATATATATATATATATATATATATATGCATATATATATATATACACATATATATATATATATATATATATATATATATATATATATATATATATTTTATATATATATATATATATATATATATATAAGTAGTCGTTGTAGTAAGACAAAGTGCACATCTCATTGACATATTGCCAATATGAGGGTAAACAGTAAAAATAATGGCGATAATTATTATCTGTGATTGTGTTACCTGATAACTATTTTAAAAGATGATTATTATTTGTGAGGACAATTTTAGAATTCTACCTATAGTTAAACCTTAGGCCTTTGAATCACTGTACCCTTGTCAGGCCGACAGTTAAAGGGTTTTTTATTCGCATACACCCACACTACGATCTATATTTGTTAGTGTACTTTCAACAAATTGGCAAGAATTTTGATAACAAGTCGATCTTTTTATCTAGATTATATTATTCCGGCTTCTCTTTCATTTTTATTGTGACGTACTTGTTTGAATTCCCTATTCGAGGTTTTCATTCCTTCTGTCCCCAAGCATAAATGAGAATAGAGAGGATACCAATTTAATTGCCACTTGGAGTGGTGGGTCATATTCCAAACTACATCTCCGTCCCTAGGTACATGCAATAAAACAACAATCATGTATCAATCCCCGGCAAGCATTATTAAAATATTTTCGGAAAGGGTTTGAAAACAGCCAAAAGGTGCAACGCCGTTTCGAAATATATTTATGTAACAAATATTTTGATATTTGTGCTGCAAGGAAACTGTAAGTATGTGTACAAGCAACAGATGGATGTTCACGCGGTTTAGCTCTTACAAATTCTCAAAACATCGTATGTGGCTGTTCACTGGATTCTGCTCTCCATCCTAGGAAAAGCAAAATCCCAGCGATGATGGACAAAATGGCTGACACGATGGCGAGGAAGAATCCCACGGAAAGACTGCATAGTGCTAAAACTGGTTCATTCTTGTACTTAGCTGCCCAGATGATGGCTCCGACAATTATAATCACACCTAAATTGTATAAAATAGATAAGGATGTCTATAAGTTTCATTCAAAATATTTATTAGCAGATTTGTATTACACAGTAGACAGAGAACGATGTATTATATGTCATACATAAGTTTGTCAATTATTTATACAAATTTATTACATGACCCTGAGTATTTGGACCAGATGTCTCCAAATTTGTTTAATTCCATTATTTCGATTCCTAATTGGTAATTGCCTTTGAAAAGTATACAGTATGCCTTGATACAGAAACGCAAAAATTGTACTTGTGTACGTTGACAAATGCAGGACTTTGGCTCCTTTATCTGTCATTGTATTAAATTCCAACCTTCTGTGGTGAGCGAGCCGAGTTACAGAAAAGAGAATGGTTTAAAATACAAATTCTACCCCTACCACCTGCCACACTTTTTTCGTCCTTGTGCAAAGCACCATACTCTAACTATATCAGCACGAAATAACCTAATTATATCGATGTGATGTAGAGCACAAAACAAAATCAGTTTCTTTGCCATAGCAGCTGACATCATTTACATTATCAGGTAGCAAATATGCTTGGATAAAAGAATTAAATTAAAATATATTTCAATAGTTTTCTCTTGAAAAAAAGGAGTTAACCTTTTGATATTGCAACGATCAATTTCTTGTTGAGGTGCTCACAAATAAATATAGATACATAATCATCTATTCACGCTTACCACCAACAATTGCACTTGGTCCTGGTATTTTTCCCGCTGCTTTGCTGTTCTTGGCGATGGAAATATGCAGAAAGGCGAGTAAAACAGCGAACAATGTTTCACAAATGCCTGCCACCTCAATCGCTGATGTAGCTATTATCCATCCTAAGTGTAAGACAAACAAGGAAAATATTTTTTTTCTTTCGTCGGGAAAGAATAGGATACTGGTCCAGACTCCAAAACAAACACACGCATTTATATATATATATATATAAATATATAACTATATATATATATATATATATATATATATATATATATATATATATATATATATATATATATATATATATATATATATATATATATATATATATAGTTATAGCTATTAATTTATGTTCGCAAGGTAAGTAATAGAAAAAACGAAATCAGAAAGTTCAGTATTAAGATGTGAATCCAGAATAATCCTTACAATATTCTATGAAAGTCATAAATAAATGATAAGTCCTGTATAAATTTTATAATCGGAAATGTACTGTCATCGAAAACCGAGATGTTATGAAGATTGCGTTCGCCAGAATTACTTCGAATAATTTAAAACAGTTCCAGAATAATACCATATACTAGTATCATATTCCAAATAATGATCATTTTCTATATTCATTGAACAGTTCAAAATGTTTGTTCTCTCAAACATTATTCACATGCAACATAAAATACGTCTGCTGCCTTACAAGAAATGAGATGAATCAGAGAACGGAATGGATCTGTCTGCTCCGTTTTCTCCTTATATACAACAAGTACTACCAATCTTATCTCAAACGGAAGTGACAGTTCACGCTGTTCGTTATGCATCCAACTTGCATGAATCAGAGAACGGAATGAATCTGTCTGCTCATTTTCTCCTTATATACAAGTACTACCAGTCTGATTTCAAACCGTAACCGAAGTGACAGTTGACGCTATTCGTTGTGCATCCAACTTGCTATGACTTATCATAAAAGATGAAACGCCGAAACCACAACAACCAATAAGAAATTAATCCAAAGGAAACCTACTGTCTAATTATTTAGATTATTATTCTTATTGTCATCACTAATATAATCATCTTTTCATACCTCCTGTATAATATGTTCTTATATAAATAGACGATATTCTGTACATTTCATTGACATCAATAAAAAATAATAAAACTTAGATAAAATCATGTACCAGAACATACAGAATATATATATATATATATATATATATATATATATATATATATATATATATATATATATATATATATATATATGTATGTGTATATATATATATATATATATATATATATATATATATATATATATATATATATATATATATATATATATGGGGTAAGCCTTTTGTATGTGTCAGTATGTGTGTGTGTGTGTGTGTGAGAGAGAGAGAGAGAGAGAGAGAGAGAGAGAGAGAGAGAGAGAGAGAGAGAGAGAGAGAGAGAGAGAGAGAGAGAGAGAGAGAGAGAGAGAGAGAGAGATCTACTTTCTTCCTACTACCTGGTGTTTGGTCATATGACCCGCAAAGCACCTCACCAGCTACTGAAACGGAGGCGCAAGCTCGCCACAGTCCGTATGATACTTGTGCCACACCCATATCAAACACCAGCCATTTTGGAACAGCTATTGCTGCGATGCCTAAAATAAGTGACACAGCTCCACACGCCGCTCCAGCAAATATCATGGGTGGTTTACTCAAATTCATTTTAAAATCTATTAAATGAAAATTATATATATGTATAAATATATATATATAAAGAGAGAGAGAGAGAGAGAGAGAGAGAGAGAGACAAGAAGACAGAGAGAGACACAGACAGACAGGACAGACAGACAGACAGACAGACAGACAGAGAGTCAAGATATTGAATAAGTTTTTTTTTCCTTAAAATATCAGACTTTAACTCACTGATGGAATATAACCAATCGTCCGAGGCCAATCTTTCAAAATTTGTATCATTGTACAATTGCTCCCACTGTCATATACTAAAATCGTACGAGAGAGTAATGGACAACATGAGAGAGAGAGAGAGAGAGAGAGAGAGAGAGAGAGAGAGAGAGAGACAGAGAGACAGAGAGAGACAAAACCAGACAGACAGACAGAGACAGAAACAGAGACAGTTATAATATCTTCATTTATCATCACCTAAAGAGAAAATATTTCATTATTTCTAATAAACCATTTCCTGTCAATGTATGCACCGTATGCGGATAAACTCTGTTCATTCGTAAATTACTCGTTTAGTCAATATCACTGATACGATTGACACCAATATCGATCTTTAAAAATCACCACGATCAACGGTTATTGAGTATTTTGAAGACTAAGTGTCTTAATTTAGCACACTAGTGCTTACTTTGCTTCAACATATACATGCGACTATAGAACAAAAATATCGTTCTACGGGACGTCTAACGCATCACAATTGAAACCTAACACTTTGGAAAATTAAAAGATTATAGAAACAAAATAAAAGTATCAACAACAACAGCCAAAATAAAAACAACAAAATAACAATAACAAAACTGATTTATAGCGCGTTCGGTACATACATTACACAGACCTTAGAAGGACTAGGATACTTGGTACCGGAACAGTTCTGGCTGTCGTTGCAACCGATACACTGATTTACTGTGTAAAATTGGGTTTTGGCTGATATGTGTACACAACAAATAGTTATTTGAATACCCTTTTCATATTATTTGGAGAGCTTAGGCCAAATGAGAGTGATTTTCAAAATTGCATAAGTAGCAAATAGGGTCATATATGGGGCATGATGTGTTTTTAATCTATGATAAAAGATGGGTCGTCCAATAGCGAGGCCGAGATAAAACCATCAAAAATTATTTTGGCTGAAACACTTGAATAAGAATGTTTGATGTTTAATAATCGAGATTTCTCCTTTACATGTATACACCTGAGAGTGGAAACACTGCTAAATATTTTTTTGCCGATATTTTTATGAGCTCGCAAAACTTACTGATTTATCATTTTGTATTTTCATACTACGATGTATTTATAAAAAAATGATGTTTTTTGGAAAAATTGTTTTATCATATAATTATATATATGTATATATATATATATATATATATATATATATATATATATATATATATATATATATATATATATATATATATATATATATATATATATATATATATATATATATATATCGTTTTCGCCAAAGTTTCAGAGAGGAGGGAAAGGAAATATCTGCATTTAGTTCTGACGAAATTAGATGTAACATCAAATTGAGCTCTTCCTGCACCGTCCAAATTAAAAATAGGAAGAAAAAAATCAACGGTAATTAAGTAGCTTTTTATTGTGCTTCAGGAATTTTGATCGAGCACCTTGAGACGCGGCTTAAGGATACAAGTGATTTAAATACGTTCAAATAGAGCTTTATTGGTGACAGTATTAAAAGGTCATTCAAAGGATAACCTGTGGATGTATGGTATGGGATAGCCACACGATAATCATGAGAGATAAATACTTCGGGGTGTGCCATAGTCACAAGACAATGTTAGGTGATAGTGTTTTCACACTTAATATACACAGAGTGGCCATGATTTTGAGTTGTGGATGGGATAGCGGTGGCTGCCGTTTTTCTTCAAAAACAAAAGTTTCTTGATTAAATCTTATTCGAACCCATACAGGCATAAATACTGGAATAAAATCTATAATGAACTCGTGTTCAGTTAATTTGCAGTTCAGTTCATAAAATTCGAAGGCTTATTTAGCACGTTGATTGTTTAACACCAATCATTAGCAAAGAGGTGTGTCATATACTGTATAATACCCAACTGTATCATCCAGTAATAAATAAACTGACTTTGACTTAATTAGGTTCATTATTTTAGTATATTTTTAAATGCCAACAGAAATGTTTAAGTGAAGTAGAAAAGAGCTAATAATAATCGTCGTGTCAGTGTACTTTACTAAACATTTAAACATATAGAATTCTAAAAAGAACCAGGAAGAAAAAGATTTCCAAACAACAACCGTATTAAAATGCAATGGTTGCAAGATAAAGATATTATAATTTCGTAAAATATAATTTGGTAAAATATAAAAAAGAAATATGCAAAATCTGTAAATAGTATGCAGCAGGATGAAAATCAAGAAGAGAATATATACTCATATTAATAATAAATGTATAATTATATTGGTTCATTGATTTCCTACGTAAAGAAAGGCAGTAAAAGGTGAAATGGTCAGAGATGGATTTTCCTACATAAAATGAACATGGGTCTATGACCACCAGAAATATAAAAGAGATACAAAGAGTTATAAATGTAAAAGAACAAATATTATTATTATTATTATTATTATTATTATTATTATTATTATTATTATTATTATTATTATATATATATATATATATATATAAATATATATATATATATATATATATTTATATATATATATATATATATATATATATATATATATATATATATATATATATATATATATATATACATATATATATATATATATATATATATATATATATATATATATATATATATATATATATATATATATATATATATATATATATCGCTAATGCTTGTCCTCATTTATCTCTTTGTCTTTCTTGTTATTATATAGTAGTCTTATACTGTTCTTTCACTTTAATTTCTATCATTTGACAGGAAGTGTTTATGTCGTCAATTAGTATGTTAATTTAATTATGTAAATTACCAGTTTTAACTAAGGAAAAAAGGAATAATTAAAACATCGTTATGATGCTCAACTTAGAATGTCCATAAAATTTTAATTTTGGAAAAATATGAGCTAAACAGACAAACCTATATGCAAGAATATGATGAAATTAAAATATACACAAAATATAACAGAGACGATGAACGAAATATTAAGAGAATGAAGAAACATGCATACAACAAGACGAGAATTGCGAATATCCGATTCTTTGTGGAGAACATAGATGATGTATGAAAAGTTAGGAAGACAGATATGGACATAGAGGCATGACAATAAACCTTACCTGTATTCACCGTAATTAATGCCTTAGTGATTGACTGACATCGAGGTTAAAGAAGAGATTAAAGTAGAAAACCCATCCCTTCCCAACACTGCCCTAAAGTAAGATAAATGTTCATGTTACTGCTTGCTCAGTATCTGGCAGTAAGTTATCGTCATTTCAGTATTAATCACATTAGAAAATCAAGTCAGAGCAGGTTCTCTTACGTTCCTCTCCAGCACAAATACTTTACGATCACTCTTGTACGATTTATTTCAATAAGTAAATTTCTTCACCCTTGCGTTTATCGATGCAAACGTCAGTCTAGTACGATTTCTGTTTCTGTCTATACCAAAGGGGATCTCTCTCTCTCATATATATATATATATATATATATATATATATATATATATATATATATATATATATATATATATATATATATATATATATATATATAGTATGTATGCTGTTTAAGTGATATACCACCAGATGTATACATATTTCATTAATTGGAAACGATGCTTGCAGAGTTTCTTTTTGATGAAATGTTTATACAGCGAGTGGTATGTCATTGAAACTGCTTTAATACTGTACATATATTTTATTTATGCTACACAAATTTTCATTTTTTTATGAGAGATAAATCTGACGGTCAAAATCAGTGCACTGTAGGGGAATGAATTCCCTACAACCCTTCGCCTATCTGTACGCTCAAAAAAAGAAGTTCTATTGTGATTCTTAATTTCATGTACATTTCATTCATGTTAATTGCTTTATGTTTCCTTTAATAACATTAAATGAAATGAAAACAAAAGGATGATAGCTAACACTAAATTGGTTTTAAATAATGTGCTTACAAACGTTGAAATTGCAGTCACAAACAGTAACAAGGCTGCCATTTCCATCTATACATAGACTAGGATTCGAGCCATAAACATCAAAATATTAAAGGAACAATAGGTAATGAAACGATGTAACCATAACTACATTTCGTTGATATCGTTTCTGTCCATATTTCCCTATTCATATTGACTCTCATTGTCTCTTTCAAAATCTTCTACGTTTCTGCTGTGTGGCAGTGATAGTGTGGTCTCTACTGAGAGGTCGCCTGTTGCAAGAAGTTGACCCAGTTCACATTTTGCAAAAGGTTCATGACAAACATAATTTGGTTGGTGATAATCTGATTTTGTAAAATATTACATGTTTGGGAAAGTGATATACTATAGTCTTTTGCTATGCAGTTTGAAATTTATTTGTTGTGGGGGTTGGGATGAAACCATCATTACATGGGTGGCTGGATTTGCTCAGGTAATTGGAGTAAGTCTTTTGTTGTTTGTCACTAATGTTTGAGTAGCTGTTTATAGACTGTACACTTTTGTGGCCTGAAATTTTCATTCACATCTTTCTTTAGTGTAACATACTGCCCCCATTTCAGAATGTGATGTTCAGTCACTCACCTCAGACCAAAGTGCAAAGAATTGTTGCACAACAGTGCGCTAACAATGGCTTCCAGTGTTTCCATCCCAATTAGTTTTTGTTTTGCAATACTAGACTCCTATTGAGTTTATTTCCTTTTCCTTTAGATTTTCAATCTTTTTGCTCAGCAGGAAGAGCTTCCCTATTTTATGCAAAATTTGTGACATTTCCTCTCATGATTGAACTTAAATATTTCTTGATATTAAAGTGGTGGTCAATGGAACTGATCATGATTCCTAACTTGTTTGTTTAAAAATCAGACCCATTTGTTTCCCTAACACTGAGTATAAAACCAGCCAGGTGCTGATCCAATTCAGTTGTGTGCATTTTATGTAAATTTATGATTTCATTTTTTGACTGCAAGTATGCTGTGACTAGCCTTACATCAAATAGTGCCTTTTTAGAAGTGTTTGCATTCTGTTTATTTTCTATAAATTTCAGTATATCATCATGTTTATGGTATACAAATATGTTCCTTAACAAGCTCACATTTGGACAAAGATTATATTCATTTATAAATGTCTTAACTATGTCTCTATCAAACTCTTCAATTAACTCAGTTTAGTAGATGAAATTTTGCTTCACTATGTTGCTCCTTGTCTGATGATGTTTCCATTTTGTCACAGTGTTGCACGGTGTTTGATATTTGCAAGAGGGAGAGACTGGAAGCAAGCAGTGTCGACAGAGATTAGAGTAGGCAACACATGTTGGAGATCAATAAAATTTATTTTCTTGATTGAGTATTGTTGACATTTTTGTAAGAAAATATTAGTGTCTATAACATTATTTTACATGAAAATAGTTTTCTTGTTATTTTATCATTTTTAAATGTAATATCCCAATAATTCATATTAATGTTTAGAGAGTAAAGCTATAAAACTATGTTCCTTATGCGTATTTATACGCCATGGGCAAATCACAATTTGAAATTCCAATACTATTGGTATGTCAAGTAGCTTTATACCAACACTTGAAATGCATTTATATATATATATATATATATATATATATATATATATATATATATATATATATATATATATATATATATGTATGCCTTCTCTTGCAGTATTTTAGAATCGAGCACTTAGGACAAAGAACACTCTCTTCATATGGCCCAATCTCAAAGCAACAGAAGATCTGGTTTGTAAAATCAAAGACTCATTTTTAATAAGGCTGCTTCTTCCATGAGATGTATCAGGTCAGCTTTTGGCATACAATATGTGTATGAAATTGATACCAAAACTATATTGTTATCTATATAATACAGGAACTCAATGCAAATGTGATCATATTGTGTACCTTACCGTTTTAATAATGCGGCACCTGGTGAGGACACATCTGGTTTCGTACACCTTTGCTGGCATCCACTGATCTTTGTTAAAATTATTTGCTAACCGTTGTCCGAGTGGCTCGTGCCACCACTTGATCCTACACAAAATGACCTTGCCAATCGAATCTATGGTGAATATAGAAAGCCATACTGAATGTTGTAAACTTGTAAATTTAAGTTAATTACACCGTCTTGAGTTTGGCTTTGCCACCCATACATTAACTAAAACAATTACAAGTGAATGAAGGCATGTTACATTTCAGAAAGGTAAGCATTATTAATAAGTATATTTATGGCAGAAAAATAGTGCAGCTGAAAGAATGGATGGCTGGTACTGTTTCACCAAATTAATTTTTTACGTAAGGATACTACGTGTTAGCAAGATCTATTTTTAGACGAGGACAGCCCTAGATACATTGAAATTCGACCGTTTTTAAACGCAAATTTTGAGCCTGATAACATGGAATAAAAGTTTAATTTCAAAATTTGTCGACATTTTGAATCTAAGAAGAAACGAAAGAGAAGTAAATATTTGCAAAAATATGCAACAGTGTTCGCTAGAATGGTACCTCTTGTATACAATTCAAATTAAAATAATAGGAGCTTTATGGTCCTCATAAACGTTTGATATAATTACCAAAGATATTTATGATTACGATTAAATGTTTATATGCCTCCTACGAGTTAGCATATTAAACATTCATATTAATTTGCGTTAGGGTTAGAGTCGTTTCAAAACAGGTTATCCAAGTGTTTGAAACTAAAAAATAATAGAAGTTGATTTTTTTTAAAAAAAAATATGATTTGATGTATTTGGGAGTTAGAGCAAAACTGTAATTTAAATTTAGCAATTTCTTTCCTGTGATGTTTTTTATATCCTTATTGTTAATGCATTTTTATCACCGATCTCCTTATACCAACTTCTTATTTCATCGCATTTTCTGAATGATTGTTCCTGAGTCAACAATATATTTTATTTCTTTTTTCATTTTTTTAAAATGCAATACCTTAAAATATATTTGCAAACATTTGTATATTCGTGTCAAAATTTTAAGATAGGAGCAAATTTACCCTGAATAAAAAATCGCCGCCAATATTTTCGATTGCAGATATTTGTACAGTTCTCAATTCTTTTTACTATAGATTCTGCAATTTTTATCAGTGTCTGAATAAATATACATATGCACTATTTTAATCCTGCCTGGCTAGAGTTATTTTAGATTTATCTCTCTTAACGTTTTTGCTATGGAATTAGGTATACTGATTATTGGTAATATAAATTTAGCTATATTACTGTTGTTACTATTGTTATTCCACCACCTAAAAATAAATGTATTCCTATTTCGTAAGGTAGGCGTACAATTCTATTAGCCTTAGATATAAGTTCAGTTCGTGCAATAAATTTATATTTGTATGGCATGTTACCCCTATCAGTTTGGAACTCTGTGATGTATTCTAAATGGTTTTACTAAAACAAAAAAAGTTAAAATTATTATTCCACAAGATCAATGTTCTTGATATCATACGTTTGTATAGTTTAATAGAAGCCCCATTACACAAAATTTAATTTTCAATCATCATGCAGGTCCTCCGCAAACATCGTTTGATTAAGCTCACATCAATGTAGCTTATCACAGTTAATATCTGCCTGTATTCTTATCGCGTGAGGTAAAAGTGCAGTTGATAATATATATCAATAAATGAATGCTGAACAACCTATTTATATAAAGGGCCGTTATTGAATGCTGCAAAGATTTAACATCATTATAAAGCAAGACCGATCCATTTGCGAAAAGTCAGGCCAAGTTAGAGAAATCGTGAATAACAAAGCTATCAAAGACAGTCAAAAACTCATGCTTTGTTAATCTTTAGTTTCTCTCCAAACAAGCGAAATAGAATGAAATCGAAAAAGATGTAAATTACCAACAAAGCTGAAAACGTAACTTCAGTAAATTACCAGAAAGTATAACTATTCAGGAGAATTTATTTCGAAACCGACTTAAATAAAATGTTTAACGAAATTTAATAATGCCAGACATAAACGCGTACATATCACATGATGTGATCTATAAGATTTATCACCCAGATTACAAAATATTACGGTATTATATGTGAAGTCAGGTTGTATTTACAAAGAATAAATTTGCGACAGGAAAAAACATTTGCAGCCGTTTTACTCAATATTATATTAATTTAATAGTGTCATTTTTTCATTGTTCTAAAGCTTTAGAAACATTTCTCTTTTTTCCAAATTTAACAGTACTAAAAACAAACAGTCTTTGAGCAAGGCATATTCTGTATAAAATGACATTGGATACAAAATGCAAACTACCAAAATACTGAAAACAACTATTTCTTTGTAAATTCAAAATTGGTTTTGTAGCTGAAAATGTGGGTTTTTTTCCTTAACAGTGAGGAAGAAAGGATGAAACATTTTATGGCAATATTGCTATTGTGAAACATTCTTGGAATCGGTTTGAACAGTTTTGTACAAATGAGATTGGAGTGAAATTTCAGATTTTTTACAATCGTTTTTTACTTTGAGATTTAAATGTATATTACCATTCAAACGTTGTAAATCTAATATTACTGATAGCAAAATATCTTAAACTTCAATCGAAATTTTGAAACAACAAGCCATTTGTGAAAGCTACTTTGATTTGATATTTCATTTTATATTTGAAGCTAATAAGTCTGTCCTGGGAAATCCATAAGTGCAAAAGTATTTTATCAAATGAATTCATGTGAAAACATATTGTATGGAGACATAGAGTAATGGGTATGAAAGTCAAATATTCCCTTTGTTTGTCTTATGCTATAAATAATTTAGCATGTTTACGTATTTGATGCATACAGTCTTTGCTTATGCCCATAACATTATTTTATTTTAAATGGGTACACAAGAACAAAAGTGTACAAAAGAGCACAGTGCAAAAATCACGGTTTAAAGAAAATGAAACAGGATATAACAAAGCAGGATATATTATTTTACAGGATATACTGAAGTGGTGTCTTGTAAATCGACAATATCCAATCAAGCCATTGTCATAAAACTCAATGCCAGAATCATTTTTTCTCATAAATGTCATTTGAAAGAAACAAGAGACATTACTAGCATAATATAGTGATCGTAACGCTGCTAACCACATTCTTAAAACACAACATAGTTTCATAACGTGATGAAATGGAAACTTCTTCTAGTATTATCCTCAACAATAGCGACCAAATATTGAACCATGGGATCACCCATAAAGAGGTTGATTCTATCATCAACAACTACAACGTAGAAGAGAGAAAAAGGGGTACGAAAGAATAAAATAAATGCCGAAAATGACATTAGTCAAGGGAAGAAATTGGCAGAACATACAAGAAATAATACGCAAATTCAATTTTCGACATATGAATGACGAAAACCGCCGATATTGTATACGCAATATCCGATAAACGTGTACATTTGAATTCATGTTGAAATAAATTACAATCATATCATGCATAGATTATGGGATGAATAATTTATTTCATAAAATACTTTGCATCCAGGTTTTATTGTATTTAAAACAGACTCGTTAGCATAGACTTACACCCCAGTAATAACTGTAATACAATGCAGCAAATCTTGTACACCAAAACTTAATTATTCCCACTAACCTTGATATCATTGAATAAAATACCACAATATTCACGTAATCTGTGATGGCTATTAGTTTTTTGTAATGAAAAGAGACTACAAGACTTCAGCATATCATTATATCGTTTACAATCCTACCATCGTTTAACCTGAACGACGTTTTCAATTATCCAATATATGATCAAATATACGCTTGCAAATCATTCGAAGAGGATGGTGAAGAACAGTACAGTTAAATGGAAATTTTGACTGGAATAAGATGCGATTGCACCAAAGTGATAATATGGAGTTTTTTTTCTTTTACGACCTCGCCAACGGAGATTGCATCATTCACCTATCAGCCTATATGGAAGGCATCGCTCGCATATCAGTCTATGGGGAGCCCTTCCGTTAAAAATCAGCCAACGGGGAACATATCACTTACATATTAGCCAATGGGGAACTCATCGTGCACATATCAGCCAATAAATACTTAGATGCATCTCACAGTTAAATCGCCATGGACTAATTTTTCAAGTGCGTTAAAAAGTGGAGAAAAGGGTCCTGAAATGCTTAATATATTATTAGAAATAATCTCACATTTGAAGGTCAGTTTACCGTTCTAAATAATTAGTCAATGTTAATTATTCATGTTTACGTCTGATAAATCCATATGTAAACTTAATTTGATACGACAAAATACAGAGAACACATCGATTCCTACTTTATCACCTGTCCAACTCTTTGCAACAAAATATACAATAGAAGCTAGGTGATTACGATAGGTTCTTAAGGAAATTTAAAAGTGGTAAGAGTTACTGGTTGATGTCGAAGAAGATAGGAATATCTTGTTTTTGTTTTGGTGACCGCGAATAGTTGCAAGGTGGCTAGAAATTAGAAACGAGAAACAAGTTGTTAGATGATCAAAATGTATGCGATTTTACACCCGCGTCTTTTCTATGTGTCTTTTATTTAGGCTTCATTGAAACAGCACCAGGAATTAATTTAAAACCTGATGGTACAGATATCTTAATTCATTCATTATTAGCTTTGTAATTCATTTCAAGTGAATGATCAATCTTTTCTGGATATGTACTGGACAGGCTACTCTTTGTGATGATCTCTCATCTGTTCACTCATTTGTATTCATCTCTTTAGAATATTCTTGATTTTCAAATTAAATTGTTTTATTACTATGTTTAGAAGCTACACATTATTTGACTATTTTTTCAAATTGTAGTATTTTAATGATGATGAAGTTAAGGTATTAATAAAACGAAACATGTCGTCATTTTGATGTGATGCATCAGGTGACTGGACGTTCTCATTAAGTTCGTGTTTTTTTTTATTTATCTTGAAGTTATGTAAGCAAATTGAATATCTCTTAGATTCTGAATTATTTTAATCGCGTTTACATTTACTTGTTTTTAAATTGTTGTCAATATTCTTTACAGATATTCCTTCCGTCATGTACAATTACAAATGGACACAGTTTTTCCCCTAACCTGCATACATTTCTGATTTGAGACTTTGTCTTTGAAGCGATAAATTGTTTATTTATTAATTGGTCGAAAACAAATACGTTGTCTTTTGGATAACCATTAGCGTTGTAACGTTTAGTGTTTTCATTCATGAAATGTAGACGTGTTGTGCCTCAACAGAAATAGACACTTAATACGTATCAGTCATGAACAGTTAATTCTATCACCGTATTTATGTTTGAGCTTTTAATAAAATAGCTTGTTCATCAATCATTTGGATAATTCTAAAACTATGAAAAGATTATCGCTCGGTTTGGCGAATTTAATCATGCGTTGTTTCTCGGATTGACTAGTTCCAATTCTTTATCCATTATCATCCTCCTGGCACCTGGCAAACCGTTTCAGCATCTTGAAAATATTATTTTCATTTTCTTTATTTCAAATATCAACTAGTTTGTCGAATAAAGAGTTATTCTCTAATTTAAATAAGTTAATCTCGAAATGATCGTTTACAATATGTCTCAGACTGATATTGAGCTATGACTTATGCGATGGCTGATGCTCGAACAAGACAAATTGTATGCAACCATGATATAATGCTCCATCGGCAAATGCTATGGTACTATTAGTCAGTAATCCAATTATATATTAACTCAGATAAGAAAGTAATGTTTGTCGATAAGACACGAGAAGGACTGAAGAATACATGTAAAATAATACCAAGCAATAACCATGCTATCTTCAACAACTCATCATACCCGCCTTAAAATTGATAAAGAAATACATTTAAGCGACCAGTAATTGTCACAAAAGCTTAATAAATTGACATGCACAAAAGTTTATGGTACACAAAGATCACAGTATTCGTTTGTATGTCCAAGCAACTGACTTTAAAAAAAGATATTATTCCATGCATGGCAGTGTAAGCATACGTGTTTCATATTTTTATACAAACCTATCAGCAAAACACGTATTGAAAGTAGTAGATTAGGCAAGAAGACTTAAACAATTGGTTTGTTTTGATTTCTTGACTAACGGCAATGCAACACTCGTTAGTATTTTGCTGCAGATACAGTTGGAGTAACGTGCTTTGTCCAAGGACACTACAGTACAAATCATAATTTTCTCTGCCTTTTCCGTCAAATCCTGATTGAAATCTCTGGTGTAATTAGTCACCACTGAGAACATTAATTGGTGCAACTATTACAAGAGAAAAATATTACTGCAGAATGAGAATAGGTGTCAGTCTGAACAACTTCAGCCTTTGCTCTCGCAACATAAGTGGCGCAAACCGCCTGAAGAAAATCTTCAAACATATATATATATATATATATATATATATATATATATATATATATATATATATATATATATATATATATACTACTGTAAAAAATTCACAGGTTATTTCACGAAAGGAAGGAAATGACTGAGCTATGTTCCGATCGACCGCTGTAGCTGACGATGGCTTGCTTACCTATTGAAAGGAGTGAAATCCGCGTACACTTTCTCATTACCTCATCTCTTACCACATACCGGACAGCCTATTCATTTAAACAAAGTCTTATAGTTGGATGTTTTGTTCAACAATAAACTAACCTGTGTTTAGGTAACATAAAAATGACTATTTACCCGCAATGGGTAATTTGTTAATTACAAGAGTTCTGGTTTTTAAGTATCAAAAGTAACTCCCGTTACAGGATACAATCTGTCACTTCTTTGTTTGCGCAAAACAAACCCAAGACAATAGTCCTTGCCAACTGAAAGGTTTTTTAATACACAAATACTACATATATCTTTTTTTCTACAATCATCCAATTACTACACACTATCACATACTACTATCAAAATTGATTCATATTTGTATAACCTGTCATTAATTCTTTCCTAGGAAAAATTTAATACTTTACGCCATGTAGCACGAAAGTTAATCAAAACACTTAGTACAAAAATGTATTCGTAACTCAAATTACTAAACATAAATACATTAAGAAATCTTGACAATTCTTCCTAGGTGGGTATGGTTCCTTTTACCAAATTATTCAATGCTACCATAAAATCTCATGAGCACTGAACACATTGGAGCCTACTCTAGCAATTGACTAACCCCTCGTTTTGAGAAATATCTTCCCAAAACCGACTCTCCATAATTGACAAAAAATAACTAAAATATTGCACGACTATATAAGGAGACCCAATTGTATATAAATAGCACAAACTCGATTTTTATTACATTATGAATGATTTCTGATTAATTATGATAAAATGCAACAATAGTTTATTGGTGTAATGGTGCAGCACCCCATTTTGTTTGAATGCTGTTATTAGAACATGCATTCATTGATGTTCTTTTCCTTATTTATTTGCCTTTCTTTTTTTGCATGTTTGTTGCTTGCACATGTTGTTTGCACTTTATATAATGTAAAGACATATTGACAATCAGAACTAGATTTATTATAATTTAGACTACAGCTGGAACTAAAACTTCAAAAATATTTTATGAATGTATGTTACACAATGATGCTAATCGAATATATTACTTTGAACGACTTTAGGTTAAACTACTTTTATGTAACTTGAATCTAACTAATTTATATATTAATTTTGGATTCATTGAAGAAAACAACCACATTACTGTAGTTACGAATCAATTTAACTCTATGCCACAGGTATGTGCTTGAACGGATTGACAAAGTGCCTTCAGACTAATCAAGGTTTTGGCGTTGAAAATGGAAGATAGCAACTACCAATTGACATGAAAGAAATTGTGTAAAGATTGTCTGACAAAATAAGGACAACGAATTCCATAGAAATAGTATAACAATATATAATTAAGAACTATTTCAAATATGCTCATGCATAACAATGCATAACAATACATATGAATACATGCAAACATAGATCTGATTCTATTAATTAGGTTAGGTAAATTTATAGAACTGATTTTTAACTCGTTTAGATTCATTTGCAAACTTCAGAGAATTTTGCATAATATTAGTGCAAATCCTATTTTGTCATATACATAAAAGTATCGATCAGAACATATCTGTTTTTGTCGATCTTTTTCTTATTTCCATTATCTTTTATAACCCGTTCTTACTAAATTGTAATAAAATATGATCTTATATATCCGGTGTTACACATGATTTAACAAATTAATTATGTTTCGCTGATTTAATTAATTCCAGCTTTAAACTATGTATTTCTCCTCTAAAAGGTAAAATTTGCAACAAGATTAGAATATGTATCTCAGTTTCAAACATATCATTAAAGGAACTCAGTTATTTTTATATGTATTTAAAATCAATGATAAATGATAAAGATTATGGACTTGTAGATACAATTTATATTCCCAACGAATTTGATAAACCCATATATATATATATATATATATATATATATATATATATATATATATATATATATATATATATATATATATATATATATATATATATATATATATATATGGATCCAAACGAGGAATAAACGTAGCCTCATCAAAAGTCCAAAAGTCAGTGCATTACGTGTTTCAGCTAAAGGAATATTTCCCTGATCAACGTCATTCTCATGAGTATTATATGCAATAGCTCTATTAACTGCACATATTGTATACAAATCATGGATTACTCCTTGAATAGGATAGACTTTGTGATTTAAACATGGCTTGTTGGTTACACGTGGATTTACCACAACCTTATCATTGCCTAGTAATCAATGAATATACTCGATGTGTAAGAACAACACTTTATTGACAGTCACGAGGCTTGCGACTAAGTCTGAAGACAAATGTACACATTAAAAAAATCGTATTCTACTCCTTGAAGTAGAACACTCGTTAAAACACTGTGTAGCTTATTTTTGGATATCTTGCAATGCACTTTCGTCTTGAAATTGTACAGTTGAGAAGAGGTTAAACCATCTGACAAAAGTTGTCAGAAACTTGACTTCTAAAGGTTTTGCCGGTTTGAAATTTGGAAGTGTTCGTATTAGGATGGAATATATGTTTTACCAGAAATCTTCTGAGTGAAAGTAAGGTAGCCATTTGTCCTGTCTGTATGCTAACAAAGCATATCAAACGTGACACTGTAAAAAAAAATTCCACGTTGTTAATGACAATCTAAATTAATAAAAGTTAGCAAAGTATAACTGCGCAATTTGTGAAGCCTGGTATTACATAAAGATAGGTTACTGCAATTGTATGAGAAAAAATGAACGATTTTTTGGGGATGGAAATAATGCATGACCTTGGGAGTGCAATATGTTCATCCGTCAAAACTAGTTCATATTTTCCCATACAAATGCAGTAACCATTTTATTACATGCTCATTTTCTTATTCTACCCATCGCTTAAATATATAACAAAAAAAAACACTACAACAAAACAAAGTAACATAATATGTGCCATATTCCAAAATAGAGACTCAAGCGTAGATTCATCATTACACAACACCATTATCAATGAGCACATAACAACGCCCAAACATTCGTTTCGAAAGAACTGGCGTTTTGGGCTACTTAAAATCGAAATTTTGAGTCATATTGTGAATGAATGCGCATTGCATCAACTTTTCCATTTGTTCTGGAATGAATACATTTTGGTATGTTTGTCAATTCGACGAAATTTCGTGCTTATGGACTGCTTTATTTGCATGAAATATATCGGAATCCAGCAGCGTATGTGCTAATTTTACATGAAATATACATCTGATTGAAGCAGCGATGGAGAAGCGTGTTAACATCTGCAACTGTTTTTCTGTTCTGTAATTGAATGTTTCAAATCTTAATGTGGAAAATCTCTGAAGTCATTCAAATGCACTTATCGACAAGATGCTATGGAATCTAATGTTTGATTCATATTGAGTGCAGTAAGGAAGGTGAAATTGCACTTGGAATATAGTATAAATTACAGTACAATTTCGAAATGTAAAACTACGCTTGAGAGCACATGACATGGCTTATGTAATTCAGGTTTGCAGAACTAAGAAAGTACATTTTGAGGAAATTTAAGATGTAGACCTGTAAGTTTTTCTTTTGCCATTCATATTACCAGCTAAAGAAGACAGTTTATATCGTGTCACTTGCTTGTTATTTGTAAGGACCTTGTAAGGCGTCTATAGCTTTCTTGCATCTAAAACATTGCATCAAAAAGTTTAACCCGGAATGAACCAACTCAGTTGGCATGTGGCAGTCCACGAAACATCTACTTTACTTCATTTAGAAACAGATTATTAAAATTAAAAGTAGTTTCTCTATTTATGCAAATGCAATATGAACTGAGCGCGAGAGTACAATACCTTACAATATTATATGCTCATTTTTTTTCTCCGTTAACTTTATATTGTTAGTATCGTGCAATATTCCCCGATATTGAACACCTTCATATTGCACCCCGCGCGCAAAGGATCTATTTTCTAACGTAAACGATTTTTTTATGAATAAACTAAAGCCGATAGTTCATGGACGGCCACATACCTGCAAATGCTTCATAGACTGGCACATACAAACCGCTTTGGCACATTCCGCATTTACGTTTTTGATACAATGTTTCACATTTAGCTACATATGGATGCTATACAGTGTCCTCACAATAAAACGCAAGTTGTACACATAAACTGTCTTCTATAGCTGTTAATAAAGCTGGCCAAAAACATACTTACAACTTTACATCCTGAATTTCCTCAAAACTATACTTTCGTAGGCCTCTACGTCTGAATTAGATGAGCCATGTCATGGGTTCTCAAGGCTGATTACACATTTTGAAATTATACTGTCAATTAGAGTTTATTCCAAGTTCAGTTACATCCTCCATACTGCACCCAAAATGAAATTTCACAGCATTGTTTCGATAATTGCAATGGAAAGATTTCATAATTTTCCCACATTATGGTCTGAATCATTCAATGACGGAAACGAAACACGCATGCCGATGTCAACACAATTCAAAACGATTAAATTATCAGACGCTGCTGGAATCCGATGCAAGTCACTTCATGTAGATAAATCCAGACCATAATCAAAAGATTGCGTTGAATGGACAAAAATACCAAAAAGTATTCATTGCAGATCAAATGGAAAGTTGTTAATACGTGTTCATTAACAATATTAACAATATTAATCCAAATTTCAATCATAAGTAGAGCAAACGCCATTTCCTTTCGAAGCTTACGTCTATAGCGCGACCAGCTTCATATTTATCGTTGCGGAGTTATACTCTCATTAATAATGTTGTGTAATGATCTATCAACGCTTATGCATTTAGTTTTTAATACTGCATACATTTAGTTACAATGTTTCTTGCAGTGTTTTTTGTTTATATATTTAAGCCTTGCGAAGAATAAGAAATGAGCATATATTAAAAAGTTGCAGTATGTATATGGGAAAATATGAACTCGTTTAAACTGAAGAATATACTTCACTCCCAAGGTCGTGCAGTATATCCATCCGATAAACTCGTTCATATTTTCCCACACAGATGCAGTAACCTATAAATATTGCACTATTCTCACAATATAAAGTTAACTAAAAATTCATTGATTTCAACTAAATTTAATCCTTACAGTGTTTTCAAGAATAAAAGGTTGTGATTGTGAGTAAAAGTTTAACGTGAGCATTTGACCAAATAATAACTTTTGTCCAGCATTTGTTTTTAGCTTTCACGTTAGTGGGGATAACAATACGTAAAAAGCACATGCTTCTATCTTGGTGTGTTCTATTTTAATCCGTGTCATATTATATCGAAAAAGAATTAATTGGCATAATTGTTGTCAACACCCTTTCAAACAAACGGCGAAGGAGACATTTTGTTGAAGTTCTTACGTACGCAAATGTGTCATGTTATTTAACACCTGCACCGTTATAACTAACTCTATGAATCTTTGATGAATGAAACCCAATAGTTTGTGATTGTTCCTCAGGAATGTTGATCGAGCATCTAGATGTGTGGCTCATGGGTATAGTGGTTGTTATACGTGCAATTTAATTGCTTTCCGATTTGAATGTCTCATTGCCTAGGAATTGACAAATATAACCAATCCTCCAAGTATTTACACTGGCCAGATTGAGATTTATTGTTGCTACCCCATGGTCATTTGCTTTATGACCCAATGTGGCACAAAATAATAGCAATAACTGGAGCACCCAATTTTAGAGTTATAGACGAACGTACAAACGTACTATGCATGAAATAAATATTTAAAAATGCAACTAATAGTTCTTCCCGG
The DNA here is from genome assembly GCA_016746295.1 of Potamilus streckersoni. Classification (NCBI taxonomy): domain Eukaryota; kingdom Metazoa; phylum Mollusca; class Bivalvia; order Unionida; family Unionidae; genus Potamilus; species Potamilus streckersoni. The sequence goes on from JAEAOA010002072.1 coordinate 1,820,702, forward strand.
TTTTATCCTTAGCCCTGAGGACGTAAGTCGTTAGACATAACGTTAAAACTAGTTCTGTCCCCTGCGCCCCATTATGTGTGCACTTACTGGACACCAAAGGACAACATTATACATGATTCTCAATATGACATTGGCACTATGATCCTTGGTGTGATAAACGTTGTGGTTTTATGATCCATGGTGTGATAAAAGATGTGGTCCTATGATCATTGGTGTGGTAAATGGTGTGGTCTTATGATCATTGGTGTGATAAATGGTGTGTTCTTATGATCCTTGGTGTGATAAACGTTGTGGTTTTATGATCCTTGGTGTGATAATCGTTGTGGTCGTATGATCCTTGGTGTGATAAATGGTGTGGTCTTATGATCCTTGGTGTGATAAATGGTGTGTTCTTATGATCCTTGGTGTGATAATAGTTGTGGCGTTATGAAATTTGGTGTGATAAATAATGAGGTCTTATGATCCTTAGTGTGATAAACGTTGTGGTTTTATGATCCTTGGTGTGATAATCGTTCTGGTCGTATGATCCTTGGTGTGATAAACATTTTTGTCTTATGATCCTTGGTGTGATAAAAGTTGTGGTTTTATGATCTTTGGTGGGATAAACGTTGTGGTTTTTTGGTTTCGTCCCAGATCATCGCCTTTATTTTATCTCATAGAAATCAAACATTTTTATGAATGAACTATGGAAGGGTTTTGTAAATGTAGACTATGCAATTATCATTAATATTTTTTGTATTATTAAATATTCAAGCAGCTGTTATTTGCTATTTGCTGTATCGTACGGTTGACATTGACCTAAACTAAATACGACCATGTGAAATATAAAATTGTTTACGCACTATATATATATATATATATATATATATATATATATATATATATATATATATATATATATATATATATATATATATATATATATATATATATATATATATATATATATATATATATATATATATATATATATATATATATAAATTATTTTATCAATTCATATACATATATCTGCGGTTTTGAGAAAAAAAATTGCTGGGTATGTTAGGTTTGTAACCGCGTTTTGCAAACTATAGCGTGCCAAGAAAATGTGAGATAAAATATTTTCACAAGGACACACCGAAGGCATGTACACTGGTTGACACAGGCAAGTATCGAAAACTGCGACTTTGGATTACGAGTCTAACGCTCTTAACATTCGTCTGTTAGGGCTGCAGATTACGGAAACTTAAAATTTGTGTACATAGGTTAGTTCTTCGACATATAACTGCATCAAAGTCTCTTTAAATTGTGAAGTTTAATGAGGTACGAAATTTGATTTAAAGGTATATATTTTTCTTGAAATCTTGCATACACCATACGTGTTAGAGTATTGTTTCAAGAGTAGATATAAAATCTTCCCAGGACATGTTGTTCATGATTTCAAATGGCATGTTTATTTTTGACAGTATCAAATGTTTATTCATACAATAGCCTGGGGATGTACGGTAAAGGATAGCCACACGATATTCTTGAGAGATAAAGATTTCAACATTTGGGATTGTCACACGACATTGTTCTGAGATAACGATTTCACCTTTAACAATAGGTGTGGCAAAAATGGGGTATAATGTGGTGGGGTTGGGGAATAATGGGGTATACTGAGGTGGGTTGGTGAAGGTAATCAGCATACTTATTTAAATTTGACGGCATAAACCTTTGTTTATATATTATTTCAATTCCATGCCTCCGTCCATTCAATTTTATATACTGTAATGCAATGTATCAGTAAACTTTCTTTCTTTCACAGCTTTTATGTACAAATATGGTAGATTTTTCAATTACGCGCTAATCAGTAAAAATGGGGTATGTAATATATAGCGTATTACCCAAATTTATGATTATTATTAAGTTGTTTTTTTTTCAAATCCAGACAGCAATGTTAATAGTGAAGAAGAGAGAGAAGTAGGAGTAATAATGATAAGGTAATGGTACGTCAGCACATTAATGGCTATATGGCCATATTAAAATAGCCGTTTCACAAACTTAAAATATTCATAATTCTACCACCAACAAGGATGACAAATGTTTCCAAAATTAAGCACTCTGTTCTAAAAGGTAATGTTTGAGGAAAAAACATTAAAATTTCATGAAATTAATATTAGTAAGATACAAGGGTAAATTATATAAAATCCTTCAATCATAGGAATCATGAATAGAATCAGGAAAGAGAATAGCTCGTCATGTTAAAATGATTTACTTTATAACTTTATTGATTTTTTCTTCCAAAGATAAACAATGAAATGATAGATGATTGGAAAAGGATTTTCTTATATATGATGAAGAAGGTTTTGTGTCAACGTGTGTGTGTATATATATATATATATATATATATATATATATATATATATATATATATATATATATATATATATAAGGGTACATCTATTGTCTTTTCCAGTTACTTTTGTAATCTTTAATGTTTTTTTAACATTGTTGTATCAGTCTTTAACTTTAGTTCATTTTCATTTTTCCTTTGCTGTTTAGGTTATATGTTTAATATTTGAATTAGCTGTGCCAATTAGGAAAATGGAACGAAGGAAGTAATAAATGCCTATAACATTGTCCTTGAGACGCTAGAATTAAAAGTTCCATACAATTTTAATATTGATCTGCCACTGGAAAATAATTGTATGAATCAAACAAAGAGACATACCGGAGAGATATGTGGATAAAGCAAAATGTACATGGAATATAACATCTGTGATGAATGCAACGTTAAGAGTAGAGAGAAATAAACAGATGGATAGGCAAGAGCTGTGAGTGAATCAGACTGTAGATGGTAAAAGGTAGAGATGAAGTATTAACTACTTGGAGGACAGAGAAACAGACACACAGACAAACATACTTTTTAAAACACCTTACCTGTAGTTACCGTTGCAGTTGCTTTGCCTCATGATTGACTTCGAGATTATAAAAATTAGATCAAATATAGTAGTGAAACCATCCCTTCCTGCACTATCCTCAAAGAAACATAAACGGGGTTAACTGTCCATGTTATTGTGTATTATATGTGTTATATGAGAGTACGCTATCGTCATTTGACTATTAATTGTTATGTCAAGATAGGTAAGTTTGGTACTGCTCAAATGCTGATTTAGAGGTGAATTCAAGTTTTATAAACATACTTATTGGTGTGATAAATTCATATGAATAAGAATAAAGAAACTTTTATAACTATTTAACGATGTACAATATCGAATTTGATGACTATGCAGTTGCTACTACATGACAGGCAATCACACTAACATATATAATGGACAATTGCAAAAAGATATCTGGGTAAATCACGTGCTTTACATTTCTAATATTATTACATTGTTTTAATTAATTGATATTAACAACATAATTAACTTACGACATGAGATAACTGACCCTCCCTCTCCATTATATTCACACTTTAGAATCTCCAGGTCTAATACATACACACACTTAATATCAGTCTATTCACCCCAATCAAAAGAAAGCCAACAATTTGAATTTATGTGAGACCAGTAGTTTCTCAAAATAAAGTAAATTCTAGTTGATGAGCTGGAAACTGGTTCTTTTTTTGAAGACTTTATCAGCAAATTGGTATCCTTTAGCCATTCATCCTTCAACCATTGCTAAAATGTCTTCATTTTCGGTTGACCAGCAAATGTGTTTGGCCAATTATCAAAGTCATTCATTGCTCTATTGTAACTCTTTCCTATGTACAATTTCAGCTCCATACGCAGGTTTGGCTGTTCCTGGAAGGGCAAGCATATTGGATTTATCCAGGGGATGAATTCTCTCCAGTCATGGGTTGGTCATTAATCTCTACCATGTCTCTTGTGTCAGAGCGACATATTTCTTGGACAACAGCTTTTGATCATGTGGCCATATTGGTTCATTTATCAGATGGCTCTGGGTGACAAAAGTGGGGCCAAAAGAGGTATAAGTTTTGTTTCTAGGATTTCAAGAATTCGTTCCAGTTATTACAGGCTGTTCATGTTATTCTGGGTAAGCAAGAACTTTTCATTTACAAGTTAAGGACTCTTGGAGCTTCATGAGAAATGCTTGCCATTTCAGGCACTATACACAATCAAATTCTTTTTTACCTGAACTGAGTTATTAATTTTGGTTTTGTAGCAAACATGTTTGTCTCAGTCTGAGTCTCTAACTTTGGAAATTCCCCATAAAATGTTGGGTCTACCTGCTCTTTACTAAAATTTATACCATAATTTTTATAATAGACTTCTGATTATAATTAAATTTCTTTTTTGTTTGTAGACACTATGAACCTTCCAAAAGGGAACTTTTTGTTTTAGAAACTGCTAAGTATGACATGTCAGGTAGAGGACTACGTAATCTTATTTTGCTAGAAATAATTATTCGTGCTGTAAGATCTTAATAGAATTCACTGTATAATTGCTGTATCCAATAATGCATTGGTCTGGCATGTATTTATTCAAATTATTTGGTTCAAGTTCTTCGTCTTTGGAAATCAAATTGTTCAAGGACAACAATCATGGAAATAGAGACATTATTTAATTCAGCAATTTCAAATAGGGATTTATTCACTGATTTTATTATTATGACAGAGCTAAAGATTATTGGCACATCCAAACTACACGGGCCACTACAGGCACATAAACACATCCAGGATTTGTTATAAATTGGATTTTCACTAAATTGTATTCAAAAGATTAATCATTAGGGTTTGTGTCGTAAATTCGCAAATGGGTTTATTTGTACAATTTTACTTTGTATTATACGGAAATAAATTATTTCTTTAATTCTATAAACTTGGATTTTCACTAAATTTTATTCAAAAGATTAATCATTAGTTTTTTGTCGCAAAATAAGATTACGTAGTCCTCTACCTGACAGCAGGTCATACTTAGCGTTTTCTAAAACAAAACTATTACCTGAAGGAAAGTTTCCTTTTCGAATGTTCATAGTTCACTTGTTTTGTATTATTTGTTTTAAGACCATAGAGTCCTAATACATTGAACAGTACAAGATGCAAACAGCAGAATTCCATGACAACTTGATGAAACAAGCTTTAGTTGATGAACGAACGATATGCATAGCGTGGTCGATGCTTCTCCTATATCGTGATGAAAATGGATTGCAATTGTTATCAAAGTAAGGCAAAACTTCAAAACACTCGGTCATAAACACTAATTTATGGCAAAATATTTTTCTCAATTCCGATGTGTGTTCAAGTGTTTCTTGTATAGAAACAAAAACGAAGTAAATCACGCATGTAATTGTATAAAATCATAGCATTTACAATGTTTACTTATATCCGGTACCAAATATACAGTTGACTTCATCAAATATGAGAGAAGGTGAGACCACGACAAAAAACTGGAAACTATTTATCTACAATACGATACTCTTACATTCGAATCAATCGCTCTACATATGTGTAAAGAAATATGGAGTTATGACTACACCAATGGGAAGAGCATCGTTGACGTATCAGCTAAGAACACCATCATGACTCTCAAATAATTCTGTGGAAATAAATCGGCATTTTCCAGCTGCTAGTAAAGAGTAGAGAAAGGGGCCAGCCAATGTTTTATCACTCCGTAATAGAAACAATCTCATATCTAATGATCAGATTGACATTCTAAATGACCAGTTAAAATTAATTATGTCATAGTAGTTGTGATAAAGCCATTTGTGAACTTAATCTGACAGGGAGAGAATAAAGAGAAAATATCGAATTCTGACTTTATGGTATTGTTAACTTTGCAATCGATTTTTAGCGCATGATGAGCTCGCTTATAGTACACGTCACACGGATAATGCAGGCATTCAACACACACAGATAATTTCAGTAATGGGTGCCATTTTTTAAAATTTGATTAATAATACCATTAAGTGGAACGTATTCACTTCATTTGGATTCGCATACGTCCATATTATTTTGGAAGGTCATTATTTAAACGCCCCTATAGGTGCATACGACAAAAGCAATGCTAAAGTACGTACACACATTTTTGGATGAAATTAACGTAAAGGTGTTTGTTATCCAGTACAATCCGGTTTCAATGTCGCGCGCTGTGATGTCATAATGAAAGCTACGCATACTGATTCTACTCCACGCGCTCATATTTTGACCCAAGATTAGTACATGGACACCATCGTAAAAGTCCATAGTGAAAGAAAAGTTTCTTCTGCAGGTTTCTTGGTGTCATTTAAGGTGTAGAGAATTCTATATAAATTAGTTTTATTTAATTGTAAATGAGTAAATACGCGTACATGACCGATCTGACCTGTACTATGTAGTGGACATCCTGCAGTTTGTGCATTTAAATGACAATTTCGATTATCTGTTCTTTAGAATATTATTTGCACACGTCCATTGCATTTAATGACAATTTTTTATTCCTTTCTTTATAATATTTTTTTGCATATGTTGAAGACATTTAAATGACAAATCTACTATTGTATTGTTTAGAATATTCCCGACTTCAAAATAATTTCTCTCTATGGTAATCTAAACTTTCTGGTTTTCTTTTTGAACTCTTTTGCTTTGTTCTCTTTATGAAACCTAATTATATGTTTGCAGCTATATGTTATTTGACTATTATTCGAAATTATAGTGCCTGTTTGGTGATGATGTCCAGTCTCAATACGAAAATCCCTGTCGTTAGTTTGATGACGTGAGTCTGTCGATTGGACGGTCGGAATAAGCTCATTTCCTATTTTAATCGAGTTTGCATTCATTTGTGCTTTCTTGGATTTGTTTTCCAAAAAGATTTACATTGAATCATTTTGTCATCAAGAATCGTAAAATAACACAGTTTAGACCCTAAACTGGAGATCCATTCATCACTGTGTTTTAAAGAAGTGCATGAATTTGTTTTATCCGTCGAAAACCAATTACGTTGTCCTTTTAGATAGCCACAAGCTACGCAAAGTTTTGTGTTTTCCTTTATGTAAATGTAGAAGTGTTGTTTCTCAGCAGAAATGCGCACATAATAAGTATCAGTCATGACTACTCTTATTCTATAACCTATAGATGTAATCAAGTTTTATTTTAGTTTGTAATGGAGAAAAATTATTTTAGTCTAATGTTAATTTCTTTAGAAAAAAGAAAACAAACTTGTAGTCATTGAAATAATGTTTACGCAGATATTGTGGTACCTCGAAATCTACTTCCAATACGTAACTAGTATAACTATTTATGGGTACCAGACCACCAATTGCTTTACAGTCAGAGAATCAGTCTACTGAGGGAGGGGCATATCAAAAATGTGTGGACTCTTTTAAGATGCATCCATTGATTTGCAAATGAATTTAATTTGTGTCCATAATACATTTAAAAAATTTCAATCTATGTTTCAAATATGAACATAAAATTTTATTTTGTTTTTATATCCAATATTTAATTTGTTAGTGATAACAAACAGAATTGGACGCTTAATTTGAATCAGTATTGTTAGGCGTGAACAAGGTAGTTTACCTGTAGAGGAGTACGAATCTAAAATAACTGCTGTGAAACACCTGTGTTCTAAGACTGAACAAGATTTCTTACTCTATAAATTTAAGCATGTGTGGTTTATATACCACCATAATGCAGACAATGTTTTTCTTTCTTATACTTCCATTAATTTATGTAGGAAATCAATTCGTGACCAGATTCAATCTATATTGAGGGTAGTGTCTGTTTCAGTGACAACTATGTGTATCTCTGCATTCTTTTCAATGTCATTGGTTAATTTACGAGAACTTGGTTTGGTTTCGGCGATGGCATTAAAGTTTCAATTTTTACCTGAATGTAACAACATTTAGTTGTAGATTGTAATGACATTTTCCCAACTCCTAAATTTACTGTGTCAATGTGCATATTACACTAAATGACAAAAATATTTTCTGTATCAGCTCGCAACAAATTCATTTTTTTTTATTTCATCACATATTTGCCATAGATGCATTTATCACTGGAAATGAAAATGAAATTTACGAATGTGTTTCCTCGTTTGCAAGATAGACTTGAACATTTATTATGGTATGTTTGAAAGAACATTTTAATGGATAATGTCTAATCTAATTTACATCTCAATGCCAATGTATGATTTGAATTGGACAGGTTGTCTCCCCTTAAACATACGTATTAACTTTAAAATTGTATATCCATTATGCAATTTTTAAATTACAATTAAGAACTGACTGAAGAGTCTCATATTAGTGCAAGATCTTATCTGGAATACCTTTGGATGAAATCTACATGTTTATTCGTGGGGGTAGAGGTGTTTCTAATTTTGGTCTTGATTATTTCACTTCATGAACCCGTGCATGCAGACTGAATTATATTATTTTATGAGACTGAGTAATGCTGAATTTCTACTTAGTTCCTTTGTTCAGAGTACTCTGAATGTATAGTCTTTTTCGGTATTAATCTCTGAACTTGTTTCGCTTTTCATCAAGATTTAATTTACCTCTAAAGGTCTTTTACGTCATTCTCTTTTCCCACTTACTACACCCTTGCAAAGAAAAATATTTTCTCGTTTGAAATGAATGTGTCTCCTGTTTAAACAACTTCTGATTTTCCTGTTTAAACAACCTCTGGTTTGAAAGAACAGTGTCTCCTGTTTAAACAACCTCTGGTATTCCTCTTTACTTGTACCTCTGTAATGTGGCTGGAGTTTAGGATCTGAGTTAAAAGTGCGACTGAAGTATATATAATATTTTACTGTTTGTATTACAGTTGGCACCGTTTATATTATTTCATTGTATTAAGGGGAGTTGGTAGCAGCTAACGGTCTGGTCAGACCTATTTTGACCTTTGGCTGCAGACCTCATAGCTGTCAGTTACAAATTCCAATACATTATTATATACTATTAAACACTAAATTAGAGCAGTGTAGGCATCCAAAATATCATCTTTCCAACAGAAACTGATGTAAACGAGTTTTCGTAATGAACACATCTCATTTCATAATACCTATATTGGATACGTTTACATGAGTAAATACACATTTAATTACGAAAAACATGAGACAAACTTAAAATCCTTGCATTTATTCACCTTTCTACATCTATAGTTCATTAATGTTGTAAACATTTACTGCAATATAATAATCATTTATATCATATGTCCGCATTACATACGTGTGCATTAGTATTGCTGAGTGTACTTAGAACATCGCCCAAATTAGTATATTTCATATCTGATGAGGTCGTCCATACACATAAATGTTCGAAATTAATACTCACCATAGGTGTCCGAAAATAAATATTTTTACAGCCACAAAATCAGTGTACCCGTGAGGGAATAAAAAAAGAGCACTAAGTATAAAATCCTATATTAATTTCCCACTGACAAAATTGCATATGGACCCTTGTGTGGGGATATCTTATTTGGTGAAGACCAGGTAGTTCCCCTTTTATGATTACTCGGCTGCAACAAAAGCTGCGAGAAAAGACATGCAATGCATACATTACTTTTTATTGATTAATATGTTAGCATCAAGTTGTGTGTGAAATGAATTAAAATTGTATTTTAAATAGATCATCATCTATCCTTCAAATATCTAGCTGGTATCAATATTGACATCCGTTTGATACAAATAAGTATCCACCGTACTATTCTGTAACTAGTCTTGATAGTATCGGGCATTTCAAACACGTTCTCATTTGCCCTTCCTATTTGTTCATTTTAACTCGCATGTATTGGTTCATAACTAATATTTATCGATGTCCAAAAGCACTTGATATAAGATTTGCTTTGTCTGTTACATTGCTCGTTCTATTTTAATTTGACATTCTTAACTTATTATATGTATCATTTGTTGTTGCATATATGTGTGGTGTCATGGTCATTCATGCGCTAAATTCCATTCCGAATCATTAAAAGCTTGTCATGATTCTTTCTCAAAGTTCCGAACTGATTGCTTGCCAATTTTAAAATTAACATCATAAATATGTCATGGTGCAACAGAAATAAAAACAGGGTCTAGTTGGGTGTTGTTAATAATCCATTTTTGTATTCCTAAAAATTGTCTCCTAACGTTAATAATTGATCTCATTTCATGCAAAACTCTTAACTGTTACCTAATATTTGTAGGCCGAAGCGTTTCATAAAATTACTTACCTAGTTGTAATTGTCCTGTTATAATTTCGAATAGCTAAGGGAAGGCTATATTGATCTAAGCAGCATAAGTGTTCCACTTGAGTCTCCTGCGCTGCGTGTGCATTCTAGTTACATATCGTGACTAAAATGTGCATGTATCATTGCATTTATCACTGCACAATCTTAACGAAGTTTTGATGCTTAGAAAGAAAAATCATTTCTCTAAACAAGAACGATGGTTCTATAACATTTATGTCACGAACTTAATGCTTTTTTAATCCTTGACAAATGAGATAAATCTAATGTCTATACTTATTATTATTTTCATCATCGTCATATGCATTATAACTTAGAAGGGTCTCGAAGAACCTATGCATATTACAACTGTGTGAATGAAACGTAGGATAGATTTGGAATATACATAAATCATATTGGATCCGTTAGGAGATGCTATCTATAAATTCCAGTAGACATGAATACAAATTTTATGTTTAAATATTTTACTCCAACACACACACACACACATACATATATATATATATGTATGTATGTATGTATGTATATATGTATGTATGTATGTATGTATGTATGTATGTATGTATGTATGTATGTATGTATGTATGTATGTATGTATGTATGTATGTATGTATGTATGTATGTATGTATGTATGTATGTATGTATGTATGTATGTATGTATGTATGTATGTATGTATGTATGTATGTATGTATGTATGTATGTATGTATGTATGTGTGTGTGTGACACAGATAGTAACAAATGCAAAAGTTTGTTATGTTATGAATATTAGCTGCTAAATGGTCTTTCTTTAGCATTATATGGATACCTCTTTTTACATGTTTTAAAGTTGTGTTATGTGTCTTGTACGCTAGCCGTCCAATGCAATATTTATCTATTATCATACCTTGTTATTAAACCCTATGGGAAATTATTATTTCTCTCGTGAAGTGCATTCTCAATTTGTATTTTGCGTGGTCGATGTTAGAGTCTGACATGTTTCTAAATTTTTATAGCAATGTAATTTCTCCTCGTAGTTACAGAGTGGCCGAGGCCTCCAAAGAGCACTTCGTTACTGATAACTGCCATCTCGCCATTGTTTGCGAGGGTAATTTCATGTGGGTCCGTGTTTCTTGCCAAGGTTTTTTAATGGTTCTTCCTCCACCAGTTTTACCTGCCTACCATAAATGGCCTATCTTGCTTTGAGAGAATGGCGTTAAATCCCTTACCAACAATAACAAATTTTCTGCGCGAACAAGATTCGCGTTTGAAATACGACGCATTTACGTATCCACTACGAATCCTACTGAATTATACTATAAAGAAATGCGCAAAAAATTGTATTTATGTTAATAACACTCTAATTATTGCTTCATAATAACACGCAAAGTTACGATAGTTTTGATTTTCAGCGCTGATTGTCTGTCTCTCAGTTGGTGGTTTTTTTTAATGTTTGCCCTTAAAAAGTTAAATTTATTTTGGAAGACCAATTTCTGTGTGATATGTATTGTGCCTGTATGTGTATAGAACCATAACATCATTTAGAATTTATTGGTGATAATTTTCCTTTCCATTTAATATGTGTGAAGTGTGTGCGAAAATACTTTTTACTGACACGTAAAGACTCCCTGGTCTGACTCAACAAAAGCTTGGTCGTGCCGCTATAAATGATTCGCAAAGCAATACGTTTGTTCCAACAACAAATGATACATATTGTTCCAAAATCATCGGTAGCAATGGAGGACTAAATAGGATTGTCGGCCTCCGATGAGAGCAATAATGAAATTTGGCTGGTAAAGTAGTAACCCGGTTTGGTTAAGATAAAGAAGGGGTATTTCTAAAAGAAATATAGGGTTTTAAAATAAGTTCCCGCCCCCGTAGAATGAACCAATCCAAGTTTTTCTTCTGCCAGTGGGGAAGGTCTGAGGGCTCTGTGAAAATTATTAAGTTATTTGTTTCCTTAAACAACTTGTCGAAAGGAAAAATGGGTCCGGATCATTTAGAGACCCCTAAGCTGAGAAGATGACAAAGGAAATTCTATGATCAGTAGCGACGAAGAAATCGGGAAAGTACAAGGTTAGTCTCAGTTACATTTTTGCTTAAAAGGAAACGAAAGTTGCTGAGTTTCCTTTTAATTAAGTGTTTATACAGCGATTGTAACATCATTGAAACAGAATACATCATATACATATATTTTATTTGTATCCCATACAAGTTTACCTTTTATATGGGAGATAAACCCGATGGTCATAAACAGTGCATTATAAGGGAGTGAACTCTTCACAACCATAAGAATTATGTGTGCTGGATAAAGTTCTTTAGTGATTTTTAATTTCGTGTACATTTAATTCATGTTAATTGCTTTATGTTTCCTTTAATAATATTAAATGAAATTAAAACACTAGGATGATAGGTGACATTAAATTATTTTTTAAATAATGTGCATGCCAACATTGAATATGCCACGTTCGTCGTCATCAACTGTAACATGACGGCAACTTACACCTGTAGGAAGACTACGATTCGAGCCAGAATCGAAATAATGAAGGAACAAGAGGTAATGAAACAATTTAACCTTAAATATATTTCGCTGATATAACTTTTATCCAGATTTTCCTACCCCTATTGACTGCCAGTGGCACTTTCAAAAATTCTATGTTTCAGCTGTGTGGGCCCTTTTTTGAGAAGTCGCCTGTAGCAAGAAGTTTGCCCAGTTAGGGATCTTGTTCACATTTTGCGGGAGGTTCAAAACAAACATATTTTGTACAGTGATGTTTGATCTCTAGAATTGAATACTGAAAATCTGATTATGTTGAATATTACACGTTACGGAACTTTGTATAATATAGTTTGTTGCTGTGCAGTTTGAAATTTATTTGCTGTGGGGGTGGACGATGATAGCATCATTATTTGGGTGGATGGTGTTTCTCAGGTATTGTTAGTAAGTCTGTTCTTGTTTTTTTACTGGTGTCTAAGTAGCTGTTTATAGACTGTACATTTCTGCAGCTGAAATTTACATAATAGCATTGGGGGATGATTTTGTCTCTTACCTTCTGAATTAGGTACTTACGATTACTTGTGTTTGTTAATTTCTTTCTTTCTGTAATTATTGCTTTTTCTTTCATTTGTTCATGACGCATCCAAGTTTATTAGTTCTAATAATTTGTTTCCTAAATACTTTTGGTTTCTCGCTTAGATTGGCTTCGTGTTAAATGCAATATAGAAAGGATCTTCAGGATGACAAAAGTCTGCTGGTCTTAGCTCCGCATACTGTTTTTACATATCATGTGGATCTCGCTCTTTGTTGTTTTTATTTTCATACATCTTACGATTAATATCCCTGATGTTCTTGACATTGTCTCTTGTTCTTGTTTTTGTTTGCCCTTCAAGGTGCTCCATGCCACTCATATCTTTCTTTAGTGAAACATACCCCCATTACAGATTGTAATGTTCAGTCACTCTCCTTAGAGCAAAATGCACATAGTTGTTAAATCACTAATTGTTAACACAATGCCTTCATGTGTTTTCATCCCCATTAGTGCTTTGCTATAGAAGACAATTATTTCCTCATCTGTGATCGGTTGACTCCGATTGGATTTATTTCCTTTTCCTTTAGATTTTAAATCCTTTTTCTAAGCACGAAGAGCATCCCTTGTTAATGCAAAGTTTGTGTCCTTTCCTCTGATTGAACTAGCATATTTTTTGTTATTTTAAGGTGGTGATCAATGGAGCTGACCATGCTTCTTTAGCTGTTTGGTTCTAACTCAGATCCATCTTTTTCCCAGCACTGAATATAAAACCTGCTGCTCCAGCTCAGATGGATGTATTTTGTATAAATATCTGATTTCATGTTTTGACTGCATGAATGCTGTCAATAGCCTTACATCAGTTTCTTTTTTAAAGTGCTTGCGTTCTGCCTTCTTTCTATAAATTTCAGTATATCATCAGGTTCATGGTGTACAAATCTGTCTTTACCTAACAAACTCACATTCATTTTCATTTACAAATGTCTTAGCCATGTCCCTATCAAAGGCTTCAATTAATTTTCAGTTTAGTGTATTAAAGGTTGCTCCGTCATTTTGCTCTTTATCTCATGTCATTGTTTCCTTTTTCACAGTGTTGCACGGTGTTTGAATTTTGCAAGAGGGAGGGACTGGAAGCAAGCAGTGTTGACAGAGATAAGAGCAGACATCACAGTGTGGAGCTCAATAATATTTATTTCCTGGACTGAGTATGATTCACTTTTGTGTATACAGTGTTAATTTATATATATATATATATATATATATATATATATATATATATATATATATATATATATATATATATATATATATATATATATATATATATATATATATATATATATATATATAACTTTAAGAGAAAATCATTTTCTTGTTGATTCCCCTTTTCTTTAAAGGTAATATTCCAAGGAATACATATCTATGTTTAGAGACTATAAAGCTATAAAACATGATCCTTATGCGTGTTCATACGCCATGATCAAATCATCATTTGATAGACCAATGCTATTAGTATATCAAGTTGCCTTATACCAACACTTTAAAGGTATGCTATTTTTTAATGTATGTGGTATATACTGAGAAATGGTTATAGTTTCCTAGAAATCTATGAGCCATAGCAACATCTATTACTTTGTATACATTTATATAATGCACATTATATCCCGAATATTTGATTCTATGCTGGATATTTTATTCTTATAGTAATAATCAAAGGATACTAAAAAGAGTTAATAAAGTTTAAAAAGAAACTGTGTCGGCTGCAAAGAATTTAATTCTACTAGTGCATAGCTTTCCTTTTTTTAGTCTTAGTTTAGACCGGTGGTTTAAATGTTCTTCCTAGTTTCGGAACTCCAGAAGGGGTTGTTAGTAATTGATATAAGTGTTAAATCACTGAAAGTGTGGCCAGGGGAGAAGTGTTCTGCGACCTGGCTTCTGTACAGCTTGAGACATAAAGCAACTATATTTTAATTAATGTAGAGACAGCCGTCTATAGTATTACAAACAACGTCTTTTATGTTTATTTGTTTGTTTTGTCTGTTTTGTATATGACTTTGAAAAAGATTCATTATGAGTCGGAAGTGCTCAGGCTATTAAGTTACTAGTTTTGCACTCTTCGTCTTCAGTTTATTGCATCAATTCCAATCAATTCCTGACAAACATGATCCCTTGCTGGATCCAGTGCGCGTAAAAGGGCTGTTGTGTGCCATATGATTTGTATTCTCTCTCTCTCTCTCTCTCTCTCTCTCTCTCTCTCTCTCTCTCTCTCTCTCTCTCTCTCTCTCTCTCTCTCTCTCTCTCTCTCTCTCTCTCTCTCTGTATGCATCCATGCACGCATGTAGGTACGTACGTACGTACGTTTGTATACATGTATGTACAATGTACAGTTTGTTGAATAAAGGAACTAAGTTTTATAGCCTCTGAATAAAGAAAAACTAACTTTAGATTGACTAGACTTTTTATTAAGATAATATTGATCAATAGCAACAAAAATATCAGGTGAACAAACACATTTAAGTTCTTAAAATGTGTTCTATGGTTCTGCAGAACACTACCAGTCAACTTTATCGGTATCATCCGAACGCTTTACAGCAGCTTACAATAGTAGTATGGTCATTCTCTAAGAAAAGATGATGAATACTTCGACGTGGATCTATAGAAAATTGTCAAGTTGAAGGTCCAGGAAACAAAACAGTTCTATTTGATTTTAACAAGATGTGTGTGTGTGTGGGTGTGGGTGTGTGTGCGTTAGAGAGAGAGAGAGAGAGAGAGAGAGAGAGAGAGAGAGAGAGAGAGAGAGAGAGAGAGAGAGAGAGAGAGAGAGAGATGCTGTCTGCG
This sequence comes from Potamilus streckersoni, assembly GCA_016746295.1. Taxonomy (NCBI): domain Eukaryota; kingdom Metazoa; phylum Mollusca; class Bivalvia; order Unionida; family Unionidae; genus Potamilus; species Potamilus streckersoni. The sequence continues at coordinate 1,836,671 of JAEAOA010002072.1, forward strand.
TAAATTACTGTAATGCAGAGAAATGTGTAGACTGTGTAAGGATACGGCAAGGAATAGTGGACTGTTCATTATTGCACAGAGAGGTTTGATTGTTAATGATGTTAAAGACTGTATATAGCAATTTTATGGGGGATCTCAGAGTTCACCTTTTGATCCAGAGGATAGAAGCAAAAGCAGACGTACAACCCATCTGCAGCGTTGAATTAATATATGATAACCTCTTCCTTTTGTAATTCCCTGAAGTCACATGATGCTTCATATCAAAATCTACACTGAAGACTATCAAAATATGTAGATATTAGGAGATTAACTTTGACTTGCCCCATCCCTTCTACTAGTCGGTTGAGACTCATTCTGCTGAAGAAAGAAAAACAACACTCACTCCGTAAACAGCAAATGCTGAGAGATGATTCAAAATTCCTACCTATGGTTTCAGAGTTATGCGCTTCGAGAAATACTTGGTCAGATGACGTTGGATCAAATATTGACACCAGTTTTGATTCGAAATTGACACCACTTTCATCTATGTTATGCTCAGCATGTTTTTCACGAAATGTAAAGACAATAAATAAATAAATAAATAAATAAATAAATAAATAAATAAATAAATAAAAACATATATCAATAAATAAATAAATCAATAAATAAATAAATATTAAAAACGCATAAAAGAAACCAAGCTCATGAATGCACCAAAAGTATTTACAATGGTCGCACATTGTTGCGCTTCTACTTTATTTGTAAAATAATATGTTAGCTTGCATTCACCAAGCAATCGACAAAATAACTATAAACATCCGAGAAACAAATAGTTTTCTATAAATTCAATATAACTGGTAAGCCCAATGTTGTACTGATGTAATGTATTCTCACAGTGTAAACCGTTTATAGCATATAGGAATTTCTAAGTCTTATTTCATGAACATGTTTCCAATCCATTTGTAATTAAAACATTTTATGGCAATAAAATAGTTTTAAGTAACCCAACTATCTTCAATGCAAAATATAGGTCTAACTAACACAAACCGCTTTAGTGAAAACAAGATAAGCCTAACTGATGCAACTCTGAGTAATGGAAATTAACTTAACCCAGCTCAGTTTAATGGAAATAATATGTGTCGAACTAACCCAACTTGGATTAATGGCAATAACATGCGTTTAACTAACCAAACTTCTGTAAAACCTAATTTATGCCAATTAAAATATCTATATTTAAGAACATTCATTTTGCCAAATTTTGCTTGTAAAACTTTAAAATGGAGAATTAATTCAAAGCTTATAAAACATATAATTTGAAATATATGCATGGAAACACTCTCGAAAACGACTTTTGTTATGAATTGAATATAAACTACAACTATCGTATACAATGTGCACATACCCACGCATGAACCTCGCTCAGGTAACATACTAATTATACTGCCACCAAAAAACGGGGCAGAAATAAGACATTTTTATAGACAAGATTATGTTAAACCGTTGTTTAAATATATGGAAGGAATTTATTTATACATTAGCATAGACAATGAAAATTAAACCTCGCCTGTTCTAAATAGTTGTCCAATTGATTATACAATATATTTCTCATTTATAACTCAGATTTCGCACTCGGTTCTAAAGTTGTATCCTTCTTTCGCTAGCTAAGAATTGCCGAAATAAGAATGCCAGACAATGTGCACAACCTTCTCAAGGCTATATAGTGTCATTGCCAAAAAGAAGAGAAAGCAAATTCTCGTTATTGTACTGGATCGGTTCTTTCTTTTAAACCTGATTTTGTTTCTTTTAGAATACAATAAGATACTGTATAACAACTTCAACCAGGAATGATGATTTTTTTTTCGACTTTTTAATGCCTGCGGAGTTTACTATTTGCGATACCCAGCTTAAGATGAAGCGAATGCCGTATAAACATTAGCATAAGTCGATATGGAATTCTAAAGCTATATCTGCCATATATATATATATATATATATATATATATATATATATATATATATATATATATATATATATATATATATATATGGAGATTTCCCTTGAAGATAGGACAATAACAACAACAAAAGGATACAGTTAATTGATCTTCAAACCTGACTTCACATTCAAATGTACAAATAAATCGATGATCTAATATAAACGATCTACATCTCTGTAATCATTCTAGCATTGCGTGTTCTTTATGAATAAGACCTTTCATCCTAACAGTCATACATATGAGCATACATTTTGAAAGTCATGAAAGTCTCAGTGAACATGTTCATAGACATAACAGAAACATATCATAATTGAATCAAAGGACTGTTCGTAATCCTTTAATAGGCATCTTCTACACATTGGGTCTATCAATACAAGAAAAAGGGGACTAATAAGTTAAAGTTGATCTTCTTCCTTTTTCATAATGACAAAACACCACTCCCTTTATCAATCGGATGCATTCCAATCGAAACCGGTCATCCCAGAATCCATATATTATTGGGTTCACCATATTATTGATGACATAGGAACGAAGACAAATGTCGTAAATAACGAGTCTTGTTGGTCCAATCCCTTCCCATAAGTCATCAACCAATATGTCCGCTACTGACATAGCGATGTACGGAATATAACTGACGATAAACATTATTGTAATGGAAAACATCATTAAGGTAATTTTTCGTGTGGTTTTCTGTTTCTTTTGGGAAGCTGCTGCGGCCTCTGGAAGTCCTTTTACTGATTTGATAGATCTCATGAGCGAAATTACTTTCATGTTACTACTCCGATTCATTGTAGGTGTGCCCTCAAGTGGAGACTTAGATCTACTTCGTGACCGCATTGGATCCACGTATGAAGTTCTTGAACTTTGATTAGTTCCATTGGAAGATTTTGAAGAATTTGAATTCCTTTCTGGGGTTAACTCCCTTTCTAAATTGATGTTTTCCATTTGTTCCTCGTTCTGGGTATTTAAGTCAAATGTTTTTAGAGGAATATGTTGAATTTCATCTTCTGAAAAAGAACCAGCTTCTGTCATGTTAGTATGATTGTTTGTTTCCACACATGTGCCCTTGCGTGATCTGACAATCGTTCTTAATATATCTCCTTGGTATTTGTCATGGATGTATATTTGATAGCAAATAAATGCATATAATATAATTAACGTGATTATTGTAGATATTGCTATGAAAAATGTAAACCCTATATAAATTAATGGATAGTCTGTGTCTTTATAAGAATCATCAACGAAGCATTCAACTCCGGTAATATTTGCATAACCCGAGGGTACGGCAGAACTATGCCCGTATATTACAGCTTGCGGACATGCAGAAAACAATCCCAACACCACGGCAAATAGGCAAGCCTTACGCGGACCAAAGTCTGATACCTGCTTTTTCAGTGGTCTGCAGATTTTGAGAAAACGATCTACTCCAACTACTAATAACACGTATATTGATCCATATGTGAAAAACGTAATGAGAAAGGTCAATGCTTTACACGCATCCGAATAAAAATAGGTGTACGGGTGAAGTAAATCTAATAAATGATAGGGAATTCCTATACAACATACACACAAGTCCAGAACGGCTAAACTCAGAATGTAAAATCTGGCACTGATCCGTTTGAATCTGTATGTATATATGATGAGAACAAATATATTCCCTACTATGCCGATCGCCATAATGATGATGTAGAACACAATGACAGGTAATAGAATGATTACTTCAGAGGCATTTATTTCTTCTAAAGTCTGTAGATTCTGTACCACATTTGCATTGTGATTCTCGTAAAAGCTCGTGGTTGATGAATTTAGATCCAGTACCACATCTTTCGGATTACTGTCATAAACTGCCATTATTGCACTGAAATAATTCAAACAAAACAATTATATTTACTTTGAGTAGGAACATAGAAAAGTTCTTCGAATAAGAACAGAAGACATATTACGTATAGTAATAAAGGAATGAAAGCGAAACACGTATTTCTAAAATACAGGAGCACAGCTCAATGGCATAGCGATCATATTTGGGCCCCTATGAAAAGCTTGCCAATGGGACCCTGCTTTTTCGAAAGTGCACAAAGTAATTCATGGGCCGGTAGGCAAAAGTATGTAAAGCATAGCGGCCCACGGAAGATTTTTGAACACTATAGATTAGGAAGGTTCATCAGTAAGCTTTGCATAGGGGACACACAGGGAATTACGTAGGGTACAAGAATTATTGTTTTACACATTAGATTAGGTATGGCCCTTCGGTAAGCTTTGCATAGGGTCATGCATTGGGAAAGAGCGATCCTAGCTACGCCACTGATCACATATGTAATTAAAAGAAAATATACTGAAGAATTTAAAATGCATCATTGTCACTTCCTGGCAAAATGGAAAGACACCCTGTATCAAAGCTTACGGCAATCTGGTAGGCTACTGTCTTCCTGCGGTTTTATTCATAACCAAATGAGTAGTACATGAAATAGTTTCCGGCTACGCCCTATGTCAACTCCGCCATTAATCAAACTCGATAAACTTTATCATGTACACATTTCAAACAGGGAAGATAATAGTGAAACCCTATTATTAAAATTGATCAGCTCTGCTTAGATGATCCGTTTTTGGCAACTCATTTTAGTCACAGATTCCCATTGCCGTTTGAAAATCTTAAAAATCTGAGACTATCCGTTTACACATTAACCCCAACCTATCAGGAACAAAAAAACAAACAAAAATGAAACATGTTTTATATATATATATATATATATATATATATATATATATATATATATATATATATATATATATATATATATATATATATATATATATATATATATATATATATATATATATATATATGGTCAGACTATTCTACGATGGCATGCTCGCTAGAGTACGGATTAATTGAGAGTTCTCCCTGCCTTTCCCAGTGAGAAACGGTATCAAACAGGACTGGCTTCTAGCTACCTACGACCTTGTTCAGCATGGTGTTCACTACGATGCTGACCGACCATTTCTGCTTAGGACTGATGGGAACATCTTCAACTTAAGAAGACTGCGGGGTAAGACCAAAGGCCAGGAATACAACATCCACGACTTCCTCTTTGCCGAAGACTGCTTTGAATGCTTGTACTCGGTCTGACATGCAAATATGTATGGATCGGTTCTCCAAAGCCAGCACAGACTTTAGACTCACAAAAAGTACGACGAAGTCGGAAAATATTGTACCAGCCTACACCATCAATATTCTACACTAAACCCAGCATTAACGTCGATGGCCAGAAGCTCGCTGATGCTGACAAGTTCATTTAGTATGGCAGCACCTTGTCATGCACAGTCTCCATCGATGAAAAGGTCACACTCAGGATTGCTCGTGTGAGTGCAGCCTTCGGCAGACTTCACATTTCTGTGAGGAACAGAAGAGGAATCAGCCTGAAACCAGGATCGAGGTGTATCGCGCAGTAGTAATGCCCTCCCCTTTGAACACCTGTGAGAAATGGACGGTGTACAGTCGCCATGAATGAAAACTCCTTCCACATGTGCTGCCTCAGAATGCTGCTGCACATCAAATGGCAGGACAAGACTCCTGACACAGAAGTCCTTCAAAGAGCTGAGATGACAAGCGTCCATGCCATGCTCAGAAGATCACAACTCAGATGGGATCTGGCCATGTCTGCCGTATGCCTGATGAGCGCATCCCAAAGAGACTATTTTATGGGGTACTAGCTGAAAGAAGAAGTTCATGACAAGGCAAAATAAAAAAGGAAAAAAAAATATGCTCTGAAAGCTTCGTTGATGTCCTGTGGCATTGATCCAGAAAGCTGGAAGCACCTCGCCGAAGACCGCGTTGCCTGGAGTCACCAGATCAACTCAGGCTCAGCTGCTTTTTAAAAGCACCAGATCAATGTGACCAAACATAAACGTCAGCAGAGGACGAACAAAGCAGTGCTATCCCTCAATCGATCCAGGCCCCGGCAATTCCCTGCCCTCATTGCCCTAGACTCTTTAGAGCACGTATTAGCTTCACAAGCCATCTGCGCACTCACAGACCAGTCCAGACGTGAAGTCATGGTCGTATTCGAGAACGGAGGACGAACGAACAGCCACACACATTATCATAATAATTTAATGAACAGAAATGATTATGAACAATCCTACTTTTGACCCATTCTGATGATTTCCCAAAATGAGTAAATACGAGCTGTAGGGAAAGTTGTAAAGCCTTATGCCAAGCTGTATGGTCTTAGATGAAGCTAGATTGTTAATTATTCAAAGAATATATAATCTGTATGCATGCGGAGTTATTAATAAATGTTCTTCAATCAGACATAGGTTAGTATCAATTAGTAGTTAAAAAAAATCTCTGATACTAACCATCTAATCAGATTTGCATGGATCAAATAGGATGGTGATACAATAAGTTACAGTTATAATTAATCTTAACAATTTGCTTAGAAGTTAACCGAATGCAATATTAGCACATAATATGGCAAACGGCATTTCATAGCTATTTCTCGGGGTTATATATATATATATATATATATATATATATATATATATATATATATATATATATATATATATATATAGATATATATATATATATATATATATATATGTGTGTGTGTGTGTGTGTGTGTGTTTATGTGGGTGCATGTGTTAATATTTTAGTTAACGTAATTGTAATATTATATTTGCATTGCTTTAAACATTTCTCACTGTATGTGTGCGTGTGTGTGTGTGTTTGTGTGTGTGTGTGTGTGTGTTTGTGTGTGCGCGAGTGAGCGCGCAATTTGCGATTCGGATCCGGATAGGAAAATTCCTATGCCGAATCTAGGTTACTATTTACATTTTTGTTCCCAGTCTTGTCTTCATATAATCATTACTTTCTTCATGAGCAGGGTCGAACAAGGTGTTCTGGATAGACGTTTTAAATCCAAATGAATTGTCTCTGATCTTGCAAACATTGAAATTGTGAAAGCGATCATGTCTTCGAAAGCGAGTTCTGAACACGTGTAAAGAAAAGATGGTTTTGATTGCAAAATGGTGAACGGTTGCACTTCATAGTAAAGTCAGAAAGAAAATATGACGTTTACGTCTTCACAAATACAAAAGAAACGAAGAAACATTTCGAAAGACATAGAAAATGTGGGTAAATATAACCCAAAAAGGATAAAACAAGTGTCCAGCTTTGCACTATGTTCTAATGACGATTTTGAAGAGGACAGACTGGATTCTAATTTACGAGAAAATATTACGACCCAGCAGTTCGGTTTGTCTGACGTTGGAAGCTTGTTAAGCATTACCCAAGTATTAATCTAATGCATATTTCATTCCAATACGTCCCATCGTTATTTAATCCTACTGTGAGCGTTAACGAACGAAAGGGACGTTCCATGGCTCTTGGTTTAAGCTATCAATACAACAAATCTCAGCATTACTTCAGCCATATAATGGATATGACAACAGTAATCAACGTATTTTACAATGCATATCGCAAACTATAATTGTATCGTGGAATAGAAGCCAACCATACGTTAATAGCAACTCAGGGAATAGTTTGTAGAAATGTAAGCAATGATAGCGAGCTGTAATGGCCTTAATGATGAGTATGCTTGTCCAATGATAATACTGATATGATCCAGATAGCGACCGTTAATGAAAGGAATTGGAGACTGATTTAGAAAAAGAGGAGGTAAGAATGAAAGAGTGAAAAAAAGATGAAAGCGAAAATGAAATCTGCTAAATAAAACATGAAAAAAGAAAGCAAGGAACATACAAGCTAACAGAAAAAACAAAGGATAAGTAATTTAAAAAATTGGCAATTTTCATTTGCATTGTTTAGATTTGAAAATTCCTCATTTTTTTATCATTACATTGTCTGATGCCTTTATTATATTCACAACTCAATATTGATTTTATCATTATTGACAAATTTCACGAAGAGAAAAAAAGAAATTAATTGAAATTTCGCGTCAAACCAAACTTGAAGCATGTTGAAGAATTCAAATATCCTAAAATGAATTAAAAATAAGCAGCTTATCTATGAATCATTGATTGGCCAAACAACAAAAATAACCATGAGAGCGCAGGGTTGAATTATTATGATTAATGTTTTCGTGTAATATTTAATCGTTGATGCTTGTGTAAGAACGTGTGGGTCTTTGCGTGTGCAAAGTTATCTTTATACTTGTACAAATATTTCTATACCAGGTTTCATTTTTTTCTCTTCTATTTTAAATACAGTAGGTTTTATAATTTTATCATCAAGCATAATTCTTAAAACTAAAGAAAATAGAAAAAAGACAATGAGGCATGCAGTTTGGTATGTTAATTATTATATGCAACTTTTTGCTTTTAACTTTTAAAAAATATACTTATTTGGGGCGGGATAAAATCTATAGCAGTTTCGAATTCTTTAAAAAATGAACTTATCAGCCCACAATTTGAACCTTTTCTTACTAGTATACACTTACTCCAGATTATTTTACACGCAGTATGATTTACTTATCCATTGATATAACGATTTAAAAATTTGATTTGTAACATGAACAGCTAATTTACATACGATAATGATTAAAATGTGTTCGTCTAGTTGCTAATAGTCACAAATACATTGCAATTATATATCTGATTGTATCTATCGGCAATACATCTCAACTTAAATATAAAACAATTAGAAACACATGTTTGTATGCAGTCGTATTATTGATCAGCATGCAATTTATACATTTATGTGAAAGTACCGTACAAATCGACTATAAGACAAAAGAGATGAAACTCAGCAATAACTATTGTAATAAAATTAAGGAGATGCGCATTTAGTTTAAGCAATGCTTAGTTTTGTGTGATTACTTTTTTGATTATTGGAATTCGGTGAAATGGGAAATATTCCTTAGTCTGAAATAATTAGCAAATTACTAGGAGCAAACGTCACGGAGAGAAAGTGTTAATGAGTTTCCATGATGCCCTGGTCAATGAGTAGCGAATGCAGACCCAATCCGCATGAGTGAGCCTGGAGTGATGTAGTACTTTGTAAAATCTTGTTGTGTACATAGGCGTTGTGACTGCAGAAGCAGTATTTATGATAGGAAACCGGTAAATCACACAATGGAAAAAAATTAGAAGGGACTTGGCAGACACTATTTATGTCGCCATGGTGGCAAATGTGATGTGGGTTTTACTGGTGTGATGTGCCTTGAAACGGAAGATTGAATGGCCTCGGATGACGTAGTTAAAATAGTCCTCTGTGTTAGGGATAGTTGTAGAGTTTTTACGGTGTGAACTTCTGACGATACTGAATGTTGATGTAGAGAAACTTGCGGATGTGCGGTTGATGGATAATTGGCAAGTTGTGAATAATGTGGTCTTGCGATGATTAGAGTAAAATTTAGGAATAGAATGGACACGTCGGGTTTTTCAACTTACAAATTAAGTTGTATAGACGTCTTTGGAAATTTGGGATAAACTTCTGACTTCTAGCGGGATTCGCTAGGGTTTTGATACCACTCGATCAAGCAAAGACCACCGGTTTGTAACACTGTTGTCTAAAACAGCTTCATATATGTGCATTCAAGATTGACAGGTTTTCCTTACAGCGACTAGCAATGGTCAGATCAGCCTAACCAACTTGCACCCACAAGACAGTGGTGCACAGTGACCTCAATATATATATATATATATATATATATATATATATATATATATATATATATATATATATATATATATATATATATATATATATATATATATATATATATATATATCAAACACATTTAACCCACCGTATATGTGCTATATATGTTTTTACACATATCTTTATAAAGCGACATGATTCTTATCTGTATATCTGTATACACAATTGTCAGCAAAATAAGTCTGTCCAGTAGTGAATTAGTCAAAGCGACTTCAAGAATTTGTTTGCATTTGTTCAGTGATTAACGACTCGAGTAAGTAATTCAGTGCTGACTCAGTTGGAGTATTGGAGTATAGTTCCTTACAAATTACGCACCGAGGATAGAACGGGAACATTATCGGCCTTTTCCGTCGAATCGATAAAAATACCTTGGATGTAATTCGCCTCAGTTAAAACCTTAATCTGAACTACTTTCTTTCACGAAGAACGATGTTACGGAGTAACGATACTAAGTCATAATCAGAACAATCTCATCCTTTGCTCTCGTAGCTTATGTGGTGCTCCCCGTTAGAGGTTAATCGCCAAACTATTCATAGTGATGTGTATATTTCTGCAACTTCCGATGCTGTATCTCGACTTGACGGAAATGATCGAGTGAAGTAACGATCGACTATGGAAGCTGACGATGGCTGATCATACGGAAGGATTTAAATCTGCGTACGTTCGGTTCATTAAGGTCTGAGGCACCAAGGCGTCTGCCTCCACGATTCGTATCTTACCACACGCAAGTACAGGACATCTGACCTATTCAAGAAAATAACGTCTCGTAGTTGAATGATTTATTCAACAATAAATCAACGTAGTTTCCGATAACCACAAAGTTACTATGTACTATGTTAGTTACATGGTTTTACGATATCAAGTGTCACTCACCTTACAGCGGGGCACAGTCTGGCACTTCTTTCATTACGCGAAACGAAGCTATTATAATGTTACTCTTCATTTGACAATAGTAACTCTTATAGACTTTGTAAAACATTCAGTGTGAACAAACAGTAAGCATTCGACAACTTATCACACGAATCATTAAACACCTTCTGAATATTTTGCCACGACACTTACCGCATCAAAATGAAGAAGCATTTTTTCTTGAATTAACCTCAACATAACCATTGTGCAGACAATGCAGCTGGTAATACAACTCTGTTATGGTTCATCCGAATCCGAGGAGACGCGTTTGCTCAGATGATGGAATGTCGGACTCTTAACCCAAGGGATCGTGGGTTCGTCAACCATTGAAGTCAGCCTGGGTCAGTCCCCCTGGTGTGTCCTTGAGAAAGGCATTTAGTTACCATTTCCATGGCATAATATTACCATTCATGTGTTAAAAGTGCCGTTTATTTAAACTAAAATAGTACTTAAATTCAACAGAGTGTAATTTAACAATGTATATATCATAGGTCTTTAAATACTGATAAAATATGGAGTTTCAAACTTGTTTAAGGAATTAAAGGCGGAAGATACCATTAACGCTCATAATACCTACAGTTTATATAAATATATAATGTATCCGCCTGTTAAAGTCGCTTGCATAATTATTATATAAACAAGGATAAATACTGTAGAAATTGAATAGAACACAAATTTTTTTGAACCGATATCATCAGATTTATTAAAATCCTAATGACATGTTCATGGTCCAGAAGTGAATAAATTGCCATTAAAGATGACCTAATGATGGTTCCTCATCGATTTGTTTTAAATGACAAGTTCTAATGATAAATTATACCTTTCATAGAAAGCACTGACGCAAGACATTCAACTATAAAATTTCATTTTCTGCTGATAGTACGAGGGTTACAATCCGAAATCAATATGTTAAAACGCATATTTTATTGTACCTAGACATTAAATTGCTGATTAACGCAAGCATTTATTTTTAAATTTAGAACTCACAAATAAGTCATAAGTGCTATAGAATATAAATTTATACTCATATGCATAATGTCACATTTTAGAGACACGCGCAATACATGCAATATTACAAACATACTTGAATGTTTGTTGCATTACAGAGATGATAATATAAGCAGAATGCAGTTACTATGACTCAATGAAAATGGCACACATCCTTGACTAAAGACAAATTTGAGGATGAAATTGTTATTTATATTATATATACTTAACCTTAGATACATTTCTAATTATAAAAAAAGCTGGAAATAGGGTGAGTTCGTAATTAAAATATTCAATCAATATAGGCTGCACGGTTTCCATTTTACGTTTGAAGCAAACGTAACGCATACGAGATTGGTTATATACAGGTTTTCTCTACGATTCAAGTTAAAGCTTCAGCCATCCATGTGCAACCAATGTCTGAATCAGTAAATCGATCAATCAATCAATCAATTAATCAATCGATCAAGTGAACGCAAGGTAATGACACGGTGATGGATAATAGGAAGTCGATTTAATAGAAATATGAATGTTTCCTACACGAAACAGAATATAGACATTTCTTCATGCCAAGATGTTTAACTCATTACGCCCTGGAGATTTTTGTCATTTGCTTGAAATACGAATAGGAATAACAGTTTGGGGGCTGTTTTGAATACACCCACAAAAAGAATGTGCCCAACTGAGTTCCGTTTGGTCTGATGCCTAGTTAAGTTAGAAACATCGTTTTTCATTCGCAATTTCGCTCGCGCATCTGAAGAAAGGTAAAACCTGGTGCGCTTTTTTTTTTTCTTCTTCTTGGATCTGTCATTTTCTTGTCCCGTTCACTTTTTACTTGAAATTCCTAACTTATCCTACTTTTACAAAATTTCGTCTGTCTCTGTGCAGTTCAGAACGATGTGCCTAAGAACTGAGGCCAAAAAGACTAAAATCGGGACTCAATATCAGATTACGACAACAGGCAAAGTTTTGGTGTAAAAAGAAAATCGGATCTCACAAAATACGTAGATACCTCTGTATTTGCAATGTGAGTAAAAAGTCCAAATTATTTGGTATCTGTGTAGAGCTACATTTGTCTCGTTTTATGTCATACCAACAATTTTGGTGAATCATAAATAAACTTGACGCTTTAAAACTCAAACTTAGGGTACTACCTCTTGACGTACAAACGTGGTGCCAGGGGTTACTGAGGTAAGTATTAACCTCACCTGCCAATAATCATCAATCAAACAGATAAAGTAGTGATCACATTTTTAGCGTTTATCGCAAATGACGTAATATACACCAATTGTATAGACCAATTTCTCGAATTTTTCCAGCAACTTTGACATTTGAAGAATGACGTAACACTTTCGGGACTCTCTAACTACTTTTAGTCAATTAATCAGTGGAAACAAATTAACATCTTTATGTTTACATATGAATTGCAAACAAATTATGTTACAATAACATAAATGTATTTAATGCTGGATTGATTAAAAATTACATGTTTGAGTATACAAATAACTTGTTTGTGCCACTTCTCTTTAAAAAAGGATATCGCTCGCAACTAAGTATTAATATTTTAATACTATGGATTGTTTATGGATTTTTAGTGAAGCTTTGTAGACTAGTCGAGACATATTTGCAGTCTTCTCGTTCGAGCACCAGAATAGCTAAACTTAAAAGAATCTTATGCACTTTATCAAATGATTGGAATTAATGAATGAACAGGAAAAACACACATTCACATACACGCACACGTTGAAAAAAGAAATTATATAATAAATGTTCAATACCATAAAATAAATTTGATTCACGTGATTTTATAACTTTTTCCGAATAAGTGTTCCAAACTATAAAACTCAATATCATTTAGACTCATCTGTGGTATCAGTAAGAGTGCGTAAATAACATTACATCGGACCACAACTGACGAAATCTAATCTAAAATACCTGTCTAGGTAAAAAGTTACCAGCCGGAGTAATTGACAAAAAAGGAAATTATTTGTCTCGTACGCTATGTTCTACAAATAGAGGTTTTGTAATGGTAACATCAGACGTTAATGACGGATATAATTCAGACACTTAGTGTAATGTACTATTTTCTTCTAGCATGGATGAATATTTATATAGTGGCCGTACTACACATATCTTTACATTTAAGTGTGAACGAAATTATTTCCGTCGCTACTTCGGCATATAAATGACTTTTTTCAAATGACTCCATGCTTAGTATACTGCCTACATATTTCATTGTTTGTGTATATTAGACTGTGTGCGTGCGTATATATATATATATATATATATATATATATATATATATATATATATATATATATATATATATATATATATATATATATATATATATGTGTGTGTGTGTGTGTGTGTGTGTGCAGGTTTCAAGATGGTAATCAAGCTATGTGTTATACTTAATTACCATGCTATGTAATCTTCCACTGAAGGAAATAAAGATGATAAAGATAATGATGATAAGGGAATCACACGCTAATCAATTCTTGTTTGAAGCAAAATCGAAGAAGCCAGGTATTCTAGTGCTATATAATATATACTGTAGCGAACTCCGATAAAGTTTGCTATAGAGCCGATCTGCCGACCGATCTTTGTTATAAACTTACTGAAACTTAAACAATAAACAATATCCATACTGGGATAGGTGGAATTGATAAGTACCTTTGAGTAATGCTCATTGACATTAACATAGGCACACCTTTCTTAAATACAGTATAGCCGTCAAACACTTTACGAGCTTGTTCATTCACAGGCCATTTAATTTTCCGAATGGTATATCGTCTATTGAGGTTATCGCATTTATGACCGTAAATTCGAATGGGATATATGTTACTATAAAATCTATATAAGTTATCAAACTCATAAACATCTAGCTATATGATTATATTGTAAAGTAGTTTTACTTCTACGTAGAGACAGCAGTAAACTATCCCATAATGTTTGCTTAACCTACTTCTCAGCACAGTCTTTACCTAGTTATATGTATTCACAGAGAAATAAAATGCAAAATTAAACATCAAGTCTCAAAATAATATATGAACTCTTCTTCACTGCAACAAACAATACTGACTGGTTTTGCTGTATGTGCGTACATGTGTGTGTGTGAGTATGTGTGTGTGACTGTGTGTGTGTGTGTGAGAGAGAGAGAGAGAGAGAGAGAGAGAGAGAGAGAGAGAGAGAGAGAGAGAGAGAGAGAGAGAGAGAGAGAGAGAGAGAGAGAGAGAGAGAGAAAGAGAGAGAGAGAGAGATCATTTGTTACATCTCAACGCCGTACAGTCGCACTGCCTGGTAAATAGGGTCAATACCGGCCGATTATAAAAAGTTGTTAGCACACATGTTGTGAATACCTCTGTAAGTATCTGTTTCCAACCGGTTCAAGAAATCAGATAAACTTGACAATTGTTCCTTTGTAAGAATAACCACAATAGCCGTATTCTGGTAGATAATTCAATATATCCTTTTTTAGTTTAATCTTTGTCTGATGCTCACTTTTTACAATGGCATTAACACTAGTAAAGCCACTCCTTAAAATAAATACCATGTATACTTGTAAAAAGGATGTAGTAAAATTAATACCATATTTGTTCACTTAAAAGTCGAATACAACTGCAAACAGCGCTGACCAAGATCTGCATTATTAGCTAGCAGATCTGGGTCAATTCAATTGGTTAGGAGTAGTAAGTAAATTAAACAACGTACACCCTGCTCTGCCGGCAGACTAAGGTCTCTGTTGTATCCAGCTGGACTCGTATAAGCAAGCATATATGGTATTAAATGCACACATAATGGGCAGCATGTACGATCAGGTTCCCAGAGCCCAATTTTATATGCATGAAATTTAAGTGCCTGTTACCGAATGTGCATTTCTCGTTGAGTCAATTCGAAAAATCGAGTTAAAAGAGCCACATAAGAGAACGAAGCAGACCGTTTAAATATCATATACCTTCGTGGCCTTGTGTAAACTTCTATCATAACATCACATGTTGCTAAAAGTCCGGACAGAGATATATGAATGAAACATGCTGTGAGAATAATCGATGGTATAGGTCATTTCAAGATTAATATAACTGATATAACTGTAAATGCATGCATAGTATTCGTCCGTCCAGAAATAAAAATGTTTTGTTTTAGAAGACAAGGTATCATACAGTAAAATTTAAACAGTTTAGTGTATTATTACTATTATTATTATTATTATTATTATTATTATTATTATTATTATTATTATTATTATTATTATTATTATTATTATTATTAGCAATAGTAGTAGTAATGGTGGTTGCAGTAGCGGTAGTAGTAGCTGTTGTTACTGCGGCTAATGTTTTTGTTATAGATTTATCGCCATATTTCAGCACATTGTAGGCTAAAAACAAGGCAGCCAGTATATTTTTTCGTGGAAGATCCAGGCAAAACAATAGTTAAAACCACCGACCAACAGAAAGCTACTGGATGGCTTTTTGTACATTAAGAGAAACATTGATAAAATAAAACCATTCGTATGATATTCTTTGCTTTTCTAGACTCACTATCGAAATACTTGTAATAAACAGGTCCTCACGTAAACTTTTCATGTCTTGGCAATTAAAAATGGATAGAATTGTAGCACCGTTGTGCATGTTACATAATGTTCATTTAATCATTTTTTGTTCAGGATGGAGTTGATTTTGCGGAAGAAAAAGGTGTGATGGTTTCCAGACGACAATATACATCATTATTTTGTAAATATTTGGATGCAATTGCTATGCGCATTCCTCTTAGGTGATCAATAAGTTTATGAAATCAGATATCATGTTGTATTACTATCAAGTATGCAGGTACAATTTAAATAAGAAAACGAAGGTATCTGTTAAGTTTTATAGATAACTGAAATCTGCCTCACTGTATTATTTTCTTAATCCACACATGTATATCATATATTGCCACTTCAAACGTTAATTATGTATCAAGTAAGTACTTGCTTAACATAACTAATGTTGTTGTGGATGCTGCTCCGAAAGAGCTAAGTTAAAAATAAGACGGGGACCCAGAAGTGTGGTTCCGGCAGCAAGTGCTCATTCAAATAAGGAAACTACGCATTAACTTAAGATAGTATCCACGTCATGAACGTGATTATGAAGACAGTCATTTTCAATACTGAGTCCTTTCAAAGAAATAGTTCTCCAGTCTAAAAAGAACAGCTATATCCCACATAAATAGACTGGGTATCCTGTATGATAATATATTAGCCATATATTTCTGTAATCGGCTGGTGATCAGTCCACCAAATGAATTAACAACAATAACAACATTGTTATCATCATTGCAATACATGTTGCTATTTGGAGAATCTAATGTACAATGTCAAGATATATTAATAAACAGTTTTCACAAGGGAAGCCAATCTTGTGACGTTTTTATCGATGGGTAGTTTGTATACTTCTCAGCTGAGAACGAACATTTAATTTTTTCTCAAGAAAACAAATAACATATAAACAACACTCAATGAGCAGTTTTAAATATTTGACACATTTTTACTACAGATGTACTACTTGAAATAATTTCCAAGTGTTTTCATTTATATATCTGCGCTTGTTTTTTTTTTCTTTTGGTATGAACAACTATATTGAGCTAATAGAAATTTAACTTCATATTAAATAGTACTCATTCTCTCGAGTTTCTAGATCAAACAATGCAACGTGCTTTCAATTCTCGAGTAACTTATATGTAAGAAATTAGAGTGAATGGAAATGTTCCTGTGTGTACACAGTTTTTATAAATTATCAAACGTGCGTGTGCAGATAGTCACGCATTACCATTAGTTTTAATTTGTCACCGTATTTGGAGAGTATTTCCTGCGTAAATTGAGCATATTATTCAGATAGCCATTGTAGCAGCAGCAGTGTTTCAATTCTCCTCAATGAAGATGCCCAAAGACTCGAAAACTGTTTAATTTATTTCGCATATTTATAAAAATTCGGGGAAGATCAATTCTCAGTTGATAAAACTTGTGCTCTAATAATTAATAGCAAGTAACATGCTATTTTTTGTATGGGATGCGTAATGGTGCTTTCTAATGAATAGCATGTAATACATTTCCGTATAGGTGTAATGGTGCTTTTTAATGAAAAGCAGGTAACATCGTACTTCCTTACATGGTGTA
This sequence comes from Potamilus streckersoni, assembly GCA_016746295.1. Classification (NCBI taxonomy): domain Eukaryota; kingdom Metazoa; phylum Mollusca; class Bivalvia; order Unionida; family Unionidae; genus Potamilus; species Potamilus streckersoni. Next base: position 1,854,380 of record JAEAOA010002072.1, read on the forward strand.
ATGGTGTTTTCTAATGAAAAACAGGTAACATCGTATTTCTGTTTAGGGTGTAAAGATGCATTTTTACGAAAAGCAAGTAACATCGCATTTACGTATCGGGTGTAATGGTTCTTTCTAATGAATAGCAAGTAACATTGCATTTCCGTATAAGATGTAATGGTGCTTTTTAATGAAAAACAGGTAACATCGTATTTCTGTATATGGTTTAACAGTGCTTTTTAACGAAAAGCAAGTGACATCGTATTTCCGTATCGAGTTTATTGATGCTTATGTATGCAATGATGCTTTTTAACTACAAATAAGTAACATCCTATATCCGTACTTGGTGTAATGGTGCTTTCTAGCGATCATCAAGTCAAATTGCATTTCCGTATAGGGTGTAATGGTGCTTTCTAATGAAAAGCAAATAATGCCATTTCCATATAGGGTGTAATAGTGCATTTTATCGGAAAGCAAGTAGCATCGTATTTTCGTACACGGTGTTGTAATGCTTTCTAATTAAAAACAATCATAATCTTATTTCTTTATAGGGTGTAATAGTACTTCTAACGCAAAGCAAGTAACATTGTACTTAAGTATGGAGTGTAATGGTAGTCTCTAAAGAATGCAAGCAGCAATGTTTACAGTATGGAAAGCAAATAACAGTTATTTCTTACGGACCACATCATGATTCATAATCAGCTGATTTAGAATATCCATATTTCGTTCTCGATAATGAACTGAGGATGTTACATTCCAGCCGCCAATTGAACATTTGAACGGAATTTGCCTTCTTTAAAAGCTCTCTTTATTCTTTATTAAAATCCATATTCATATATATATATATATATATATATATATATATATATATATATATATATATATATATATATATATATATATATATATATATATATATATGTGTGTGTGTGTGTTTATTTTATTGGCATAAAAAAGGAAATCTTACTCAATGTATTGAACTTTAGAAATGGTTAATGAGTTCCAGGTGTAATCGTCTAACTCTGTTGCTAAACGTTGCCAGGCTTTCCCCTAGTTTTATAAGGCTGACATGGTGACGAATAATTACATCTTAATCATCCACATAAAGCTCATATTACAGACATTCAAAGCGATATATATATATATATATATATATATATATATATATATATATATATATATATATATATATATATATATATATATATATATATATATATATTTATATGCTATCAGAATGAAGATAAAATATTATGGGGCCCAAACTTTGTTTCAGTATTGGTTTCGTAATTATATGCCGCTTAGGAATTAACTTCTACTCAAACAAAGATTAGTCTAGTGTGACCTCTGGCCGGCAACGTCGACCGTGTTATAATCAAAATGTCATATTTGAACCAAAAGAAACAGATATAATGATAATAGATCGGATGTAAAACTGATTGTTTACGCGGTCTCGGCAAGCAATACGGAGCAATCATCGAAAATAAATGAAAACAATGCGGCCGTACGAAAACAACATTTTCCGATTGTTCTACCTTTGATCTAGCAACTATTCTCTTTTAAAAATTCATAGCTGATGGTCGGAACACAGATCTTTATTAACTCGTAAAGATCAGTCATTCAGCGTTGATGATGGATAATGGGGATTTATGAGACACCAAATCTGTAACATTAAGCAGTTTCCGAAGTTGCCTTGCTCTTCACGGCTTGGGTAAACGAGTTTCACAAATTCCGATAATCAAGATAACGCTGGCTATCTTAATTTTATTATCAATCGAAAGCGAAGCTTCGTTTATATCTGGACATCAGATATATGGCTTTGGTGAAGCCTGTAGGCCAATGACGTGACCTCTTATAGTCCAGAAACTATTGAGCTTTACATTTATGTGTGGTCTTCCGTAGATATGTTTTAAGAACATAAAAAGAGTAGGTAGCATACTGGTTCAGATCAAATACATATTTAATGTCTTCTTGTACTTCTTTCTTCTTGGGTATTTAAACACGAAGTTGGTTTCCTCACCCATTTCTTTGTTATACTTGTGACTTGATTCTTCACATAGATCAGTATATTGTGCCCATATATTGGGTGCGCAATTTGTCGTCATGCATTTGTTGAACGTGGTTTGTTACGTTATTTATACAGTCGTTAAGGTCAGACACTATATTTTATATATTATTTTAATAGTTGCTCTTCACAAGCTAAACTAACTAAAATGTTAATATTTCAAAGGTTTATATTTTTGTTCATTTGCTTGGAAGGAGTTGTATACAATGTGTCTTGGAAAAGCTTAGTTTACATCACAACAGCGTGTCTGTTTGTTTTGATGTGTTTTGCAATTTATGTCGATACGAAAGTAACTTGAAAATTTATTATAAGCTGGAAGCATCTTTTTCATTTTTGTTACTTTTAATTTAGTTTTCTTAGTTTTACTTTTAATAAAAAGTGTGTTTTGCTAACCACTGAGTTTATCAAAGATTTCGAGAGCCACACCTACTCGAAAGCTACCTATAAAACACTTTCAACTCTTAAATTTGGTTAGAGAGAGAGAGAGAAAGAGAGAGAGAGAGAGAGAGAGAGAGAGAGAGAGAGAGAGAGAGAGAGAGAGAGAGAGAGAGAGAGAGAGAGAGAGAGAGAGAGAGAGAGAGAGAGAGATTTTCTAGTTCCAATTACAATATTGATTGTTCTCACAGGTATTTTCTCTTCACATTATCTACATTCATTATTCAGTACTACATTTCATGGTCTGAAAAAATCCCAATAATTTGGTTTGGTGATTTGCAGTAAAGCAACAGGTTAAATTATTTTTTAGTGTAGAGGAAATCGGGAAGTAAATGTCTTGTCTAATGATAATTTTGTAGATTTCGAACCCGTCCCTTGCAGTCCAATATGCTAACCACAATGCAGTTAGGATTGAAATATTTCTGACCCAGACATTAGTTGGTAAGAAACAATGAAGTCTCACTTTGAGATTCTGGCGGATCCCATGTACTAACACAGACGTATGACCGTATTTGGCTGCGTCTTGAAAGAACTGTATAAGAAGCAAGGGAGGTTAATTAGCAAGATCGGTTTGTTCCGCTACAACTTAAAAGATGTTGTATCGTTTCTAGGTGAGTTACATTCTGCTTACAATTTCTATATAGTGTAAAGATTTTTTTATTTTAAGCTTTTAAAATAAGGGTTTAGTCTAAGAGCAGTACATTTGCAACATTGGATTCTTCTAATATTTGTTTACTATTCTTTAATATAATGTATTGGAAAGTTTAATCGTTTGAAGAACTTATCTGTACTTGTAATTTTTATAGTCAAATGGCAAAGTTCGCTTCCTAACTTCGTACTCAGTAAGAATGAATTCAGAAATGAGATACTCTTTAAATAGTAGAGTTTAATATTTTGGTACTTTTATATTAAATTCAGTAAAATATATTTATGTTAAATGATTGCGGTATTAGTCTGAAATATTTAATTATCTGTATGATATTCTAAAAGGCAGAAATTATACAAATGTATGATGTTGTTAAGAGAAGAAATATGGTAGTTTTATATGTAACTCTTATATCCGTAATTTAAGTTTATGTAAATTGATATTGGAATTTAATTTTTTATGTTTAGTGTTTTGATAAAGATCAGTTTGTTCCGCCAGAACTAAAAAAAGACGTTATATCGTTTCTAGATCCTGTACCTCCGCATTGCCAAGAGACATAACCGTATTTACACCGTTATGCGTGATTCCTTATCTTTCAGAGTGACCGAACTCTCCCTTTTCTCTCTATCTTTCCTTCTGGCCATGGAATATAACATTGCTAAGTGTTTACTAAAACAGATTCGTAAAAAGTTTAATAAAAAAGTCGTTTTCGTAAAAATGCAACCTCTAATAATCTAATAATTTCCATACCATTCCGATCACATTACGAATTAGGTGGAATTATTTCACATGGTTTAATCTGCATTATATTTAAAATACTGGTCTGATAATTTTCATGTCATTTCTTCACAATCTAAATTAGAGAATTTTCTGATCTCATTATCAGATCAATAATGTCATTAATCTTTTACATGTCTTACTAGACATCGTTTTAATCTTTGGATGTCAATGGAGTGAACCATTAAGCAATGGTGTAAACGAAATCTTCCATAAACAGCAGTAAATATAATATACTAATTGAAATAGTCAACAAATCGTATAAATTCAATATCTATTTTACATTATGTAAATCCAATAGACATATGCGCCGATTGTGTGCTGATTTTGAAGGAAATTTTATTATTCGGATGAAAGAATGCGACAGCTTTGTTTTGACATTTAACGATAAGAAGGAATACTTAGAATATATATTACTTACCTATGTTTTCTCAGTCGTGTTGAAAGGGTCTTTGATATAATGCCATCTGGAAATCTCTATTTGCAAGTCATGAACCAGTAAAAGAAATAATATTCAGCACATCACGTCTAGACATTATCTGAAAGTAAACGATAATAAATACGGATATTTGATACGTTGAGCACTATGCTTCCTATCGTCCGTCATAATAAAAAATATGTATATCAGACCTCGCTCGAATACTGTTCCTCAGAATGCTTACTGTGTACAATGTAACAGTTGGTTCCTTGTCGCTAAACCCGTGTTGATGAGTAAAATATCGAACATACATAGCCAGTCTATACACGCACTTGTACGGCCCACGTAACTTAGCGATAGTAAAGAAGTATAAGAAAATTGAATTTCAAAATGATGTAAGATTGGAAGATAAAGCTGCCGGACGGACTGAATGATGAACACAATGAAATATAGGATTGATTCTCCATCAGACATCCGATCTGAGACAAGTGTTGAGGTATATTCTCAATGGTGTCTATCGAGATTAATTAACATTTACTGCCTGTACTCGCATATAAGTCAGTCAAGCTGTAGACAACAAAGATCAGGATCTGACGTAGCATAATGCGCATGCAGAACAGGGTCTATGTTGTTTATTCTACTGATTACACCTAACAAACAGTAAAGATCCAAATCTGCCGGCGCACTATACGACGGCAGATATGGGTTTGTGTAGTTTTGCTGCTGGACTCGTCTTATAAATGAGTACATACTGTTAAAGTGCTTAAATGTCTCAGCGGAGTCAATTTTCAGTTAATTATATTCAAATGTATTCGAGCATGATATATTTTGCTTTCAATAGACGTTTGGTTTGCGTTCGTCCAAGTTGTTAATGAAATGTGAACGTCTTGCAAAAACGGTGCGGAAAAGTATAACTTATTTCGCCACTTTTGTTTGAATTTATTGGTTTAAAATTTTACCAATTTGAAATATTGCGAGTATCAGTCCGTTGGACCTCCAAGAATGACGTTTCGTTTTTTAAAAAAATTGTATTTTAATATATACATGTTTCGATTCAAATAAGCAAACCAAAACTGCTTATATGAGTTTTGTATTTAAGTACATCCACGTGAAGGGGTCCCGAGTGGCTGAGTGGTCTAAAGCGCTGACCGTTACGGATCATTGCCATCTCACCTGTCTGCGGAGTTCGAGTCCATGCTCGGCTAACTTTGGTAAGTGAGAGAGCATGCCAGTAGTTTCTCGTGGGTCGGTGGTTCTTTCCGTTGTTTTCCAGGGTTCTTCATCCACCATTAATACTGGCCGCCATGAATAGCCTATCTTATGCTGAAAAATGGCGTTCAACCCAATAACAATAACAACAATATCCACGTCAAAGCAAAGCCAAAGCACAGCTGATTATCAAAGAGCACTGTTCATCCCTCGGCGTTTTTAGGAACTATTTCATAACACGACGATCACTAATTAACAACTCAATGTATACGCGTACTCCTAACCTCCGAAAAAACATAATATGCACATCTTTGAAAGGCACTCTTGAATCTTATGAGAATTTGGTTTTAACTTGAGAATCCAAAAACCCAATGCAGCCAGAAAGAATCTACTCTGCCAAACAAAGTAGTTGTGTTAAGCATTAGATGATGCATAGTCGGTCTGGTGTCAATTTCATATGCAAAACTAATAACAATAAACTAAATAACTAATGGTCTAATCCAAGGCTGTAACTCTATCAGAGAAGAACCGGAAAAAACTTGATCTCTTTGAAATACCTGCAAAATTTAATGAAACAAGAATCACATTGTTGAATGCAATTCAATTGTTTAATCCTTCATCAAAGAATGCGGAATAAATATATACCTCGAAAATGAAGTATATAACTGTTTAACTATTGGCTACGCGTATAGACTGAGTGAGGTGGGAACCAATCCTTACTTTATTTTGATATTGGTCGCCTAATAATTTTATATTGTTCATCGCACAAAATACGCAATGATAAGTCGAAATTTCTACAGTCATTTTAGAGGGTTGTGTTTAAGGCTATTAAATGCATGAAGTAAAATGAAAAAGTACACGACTATTATCTGCCTTTCACGCCATAGTATTAAACACGAGCTTGCAATCTATGGTTTCTGCTGACAGGCCAGCAGTTCGAAGCAATTGGTAAGGAGCGCTCTACAGTTTCGTAATTAGCATAGGGTTTAAAATTTTAAAGAAAAAAAGTTTCCACGGGTTTCCTCACTAGGTATACTGACTATTTAAAAGAGACTTTGTATATCTTAGGTATTGTTTAAAGAACCTTTATTCCCTTTATTTTCATGTATGATTGATGGGTGTAATATGGGATTGAGAGAATACAGCTTGGCCTTACTCCAGATGTGCACCTTTTAAAAAAGTGCTAGCTCTACTTGCTCATGTTCACTTCTCGAACTTCAGAGTTAATTATAAAAAATAGAGCCGATAACTTTTTTTACATTTTATGTATTTGGTAATTCATTCATAGCTCTTTTAGAAGCTGGTATTGCCTAGTTTGGCAAAATTCATTTTCCATATTTTAAAAGTTGCCCAGAATAGTGTACTTTAGACAAATTCAGGTTGATTTTTGGAGCACAAGGTAGCAGTCATTTTAGTTAGCAGTGTCCTAAGATCATTTAAAATTTCCAAAAATACAATATCCAAAGAAATTTCAGCCACATTACATGAAAGTAGTGTATAGGTATGTCAACATTCTCTCCACTAAGCTTGTTTAAAATGCAAACAACTTCATCTTTCATACATCACTCTCTGAAAGAACATAATAACTGGTGAGCGCCACCTAAGCATGTTTATTTAGCTACAAATTGAAATGTTTATAAATTCTGTGTGTATCACATGACTACGCACAGCTGTATTTAACACGTGAATGGCACATTTTTTTACACCATGCAATCTACCCCCTATAATAGTTGATAAAATACCTCTATTTACTCCCATAGGTCCTATCTTGTTAAGTCAAACATGTTACAGACCAAATGGATATTAGATATCCAGGTGAAGGCTGCCACAGATTAACCCCTGTGCCTGTAATACGAAATGGAACGTTTCGTCAGAAATTAGCGTTGGCGCTTGGGTATATATATATATACCCAAGCGGTGGGGTTAAAGTGCACTTTAACACATCATTAGCAATATCACGCCAAAGAAAAGGAGGCTAAACGTCATTAGCAAGGCCCCTCCCCTGCAGGCCTGGGGGTGTAAAATTGGTCCGACGTGCCTCGCTACGTGTCATAAAAAGTGACTAAGTAGAGGCAACGTGTTTGCCGTGGGCTGCGTCGCGTGTCGGAAGAGGAAAGGATTCTGGTAGTTGAGCAGAGGGTTTCCGATGCAACACACTACTTTGGCCTCTACTTCTTCTAGACGGGTTGTCGGAATAGGCCCGGTCTTGACAAATCAGCTGGTCACGCCAAGCCCTAGGATGTCTTTAGTTACTCGCTCTCGTTCTTTATCTTTCTTCTTGTATCTTGTATCTCTCTTGATACCACCGTTGCCCATATATTCTATCCCTTTAATTTTCACTTTCCTACACCTTAGAAGACTTCCTAGAAGGCGGTGGCTCAACGGGTCAATCTGGGGGTAATTTTGCCGGCTGAGAATGTCTCATGGGAAGGTGATTTTATCAACGGAGTAAAACACCTGCGTATCCCTGGCACTTTTAATGTGTCCCCTTGTTCGACTCCTTGGTGGGTGCGGAGCGCGGATGCTGAGCATTTAAACACATGAGCAAGGAAAATTTAAAAAGGAATCAGTTAAAACGAACCAAAACAGGATCAGACTCAGATGATGAACCATGTGGCGTAAATTCATTTCCACGCTTCATGGTAATACAATACAAAGATGCCACAAAACCGCTTTCTGCACTTTCTCCGTTCGTTATCGAAAAGTCAATAACCGGATTGATTGGGACGCCCAAAAAGTGTTAAAAATTTGAAATCGGGTTGCCTACCTGTTGAACGTCAGCGACGAGGTCAAATAGAAAACCTCAAGAAAATAAAATCTTCCTTCGATATTCCAGCGTCGTCGTCTGCCCACACAATATTGAATACTTCTAAATGTGTCATTTGCTGTCGTGACTTGGCTGGAGTCACCGACACAGATATCATTGAAGGAATGAAAAATGAAGGTGTCACTGCAGTCCGCATAATACTTATCAAACGCAACAACAAACTGCAGGACACCATCCCCATTATACTCACCTTCAATAAATAAACATTACCGAACGTTGTCAAAGTTGGTTTTCTGCACGTGAAGGTTGACGTATATATCTCCAACCAACTTCGATGCTACAAGTGTCAAAATAAGGATAACATGAAGCCCGATTTTCAAGAAATCAAATATGCGGCAGATGCGGAGATAGCCCTCAGCAGGAAGCTGAGTGCAGAGCAACTCCGCATTGTGTCAGCTGTGGAAAAGAACACCACGCCAATTCAAAGGATTGTGATATATGGAAACAAGAGAAAGAAAATTCAGAGAATTAAATATACATCCAACATTCCCTATCCAGAGACAAGAAAGCTAGTACAAGCAAATATATCTCTTTCGGGCCCATCCTTCTCCACTATAGTGAAAAGCAATCCTAAGACATTGAAGGACGCTCAAACTCAAACAGATGCACCCGAGTCAACATTTTAAGAAACACCTCCTTCCCATTACCAAGCAAAAAAAGTCCACGGCATCTACCCAAACGATTTTTAATAACACTCAGCAAAATATATCACCAAAGAAAAACAAATCCCAAGGAAATAGACAACAAAAGAGGTCAGATGACCCCATCAAACTCTCCAACAGGCTTGGAGACATTGAGAGCATGGATGCAGAAGATACTTCTCCGTGTTCCCAAAGTAGCTCCAGACCTAACAAAAGAATCACACCTGTACTTCCCCCAGATAAAAAACTCTATACATGTTCCCCTCGAAACGTCTAAACCAAAACCAAAATCTCCATTCTAAATTTATAATGAAAAACAAAATAATAAAATGGAATTGTCGAGGACTTTAAGCTAATTACAACGATATTCGTCTGCTTTTAAATGAATATGATCCTGCTTTATTATATCTTCAGGAAACCTTTTTAAAAGATACGGACAACATCACATTCAAAAACTACTCCCTGTTTAACACCTACCAACAAAACGTTGACAGGGCCTCAGGAGGGGTTTATATTGCTGTGAACAATAGAGCCACACATATAAACATCCCTTTGAATATAAATTTACAAGCCATTGATGTAGGTGTCACTCTACATCGAATGATTACATTTTGTTCTATCTACATACCACGAAATACTAAATTATCACCAAACGAGTTAGACACACTTGTTCAACCACTTCCCGCGCCATTTGTTTTACTTGGTGATTTTAATGCTCATAACATTTAATGGGGATCAAATTACATAACCGACCGGGTTCAAAATGTTGAAGATTTTGTTACTAGACACGACTTGTGTCTATTTAATAAAAAATATCCGACTTATTTGCACCCAGGAACGGGTACGTACACTGTATTGACTTGACAATTTGTTCTCCTTCACTCCTTTTGGATTATGATTGGAAGGTCGTTTATGACCTTCAAAGCAGTGATCATTTTCCAATCTATCTTAAGAACACCAGTGCCATAATTGATGACACGATTCCACATTGGAACTTAAAGAAGGCTGACTGGGACAAATTTTAAACACTTTGTACAGACTTAACAGGAATACCATACTTAACGATGTTGATCCGATTAAACAATTTACATCTTTCTTAATTGAGATTGCAAAGAATCCCAAAACCATGGTTCACTAAAGAATGTAAAGAAGCCATTAAACAACGCCGAGAAGCACTGAAAAAATTCAATAATCGTCTAACGCCCGAAAATTTAACTCAATACCGTATTAGTCGGGCTAAAACTCGCCGCACGATTAAAGACGATAAACGAACATCATGGAAAAATTATGTTTCGACTTTAAACTCTCGTTCCTCAATAAAAAAAAATGTTTGGGACACGATCCGCAAAATAAATGGAAAAGGAAAATACAATTGCCCCCAACATCTGAAGCTAAATAACATCAATTATAAAACCAAGCATGAAATGCAAGCAAGCGTATTTTAAACAGCAGCATCTTCGCCGACTCACTATCAGTACTTCAGTCACTACATTATAGAAAACTGGAGAATCCAATATTGGCTAATATTCTCCTTAAACATACTGAGTTGAGTACCTTGCATAATATAGTATACTGTTGGTTACCCAGCCATTTTGGAAATAATGATAACGACAAAGCAGACAGAGCTGCTAAAATGGCCCTATCATTAGAACCATCTGATTTTAAAACGCCATATACTGATTTTAAACGTTGTATCAAAGACTGTTTACGTCAGAAATGGCAGACATCATGGAATGAAGCCGTGAATAATAAACGTCATGCCATCAGGCCAACTCGAGGAGAATGGACTCCTTCCTACAGAGCCGACCATAGGGAGGAGGTAGTCCTTGTTAGAATTCGAATCGGCCATACTTATTTAACCCACTCCTACATACTAAAAGGAGAAGACCCACCAAAATACATATATTGCAATGAACCATTCACAGTTAAGCACTTTTTGTTGGAATTTTTCGGCCTCCAATCTACACGTAATCAATATTACAATATGCAAGACATGAGAGAGCTCTTCGATACAGTTAGCATTTCTTATGTTAAAGACTTCCTTAAGGAAGTAAATATTTATCATAAGTTATAGCTTATATGCTATCACCTTGAATATTTTTATGTGCTATATATGTACATATATTTTTATGTGCTATATATGCTATTAATTACGATTCACCTGTCTACGTCGTCATACATTATTTACACTCCCCGTTGATCGGGAAACTTCATTTATTGATCGCCATTACCATTTCCATCATTTTACCTTTAACTATTTGGCTTCGTATTGCTGTCGATACAAAACCTTTTACAACTTGTAAATATTGAAGTATTTAACCTTTTCATATGGCGCTAATTAGCCAATTTGTGCTGGTGCGCCGTAAAAAAATTCAACCAACCAACCATATTTACCAAGGGCAATGAAAGACAGTCAACACGGCTGAATAGCGCAAGAGTCAAAACAGTGGTCTTTGTATTACGCTAGTCTTGACAAACATTTATTCGTAAACTGCAAGACATATTTAAGACGAATACATGTACTGAAACGGATTAGACAATATCTTACACAATGAGCCAAAAGAGTCATATTGCATGCATTTATAATGCTGATTTTTAATTTGTCCTTTTGGTTGATTTTTTGTGGCTCAGGTAAGAAAGCAAAGGTGAAAAGCTCCTTTTCCATAAAACTCAAATTTGTCTACCAAGACAGCAACAGTGTATATGCAGAACTATTAACAAAAGCAAATTCATGTTAGCAGGCTTTGGCACATTGCCGTTTAGACCTATGAGATTTTAAGTGCTGCCATTAGCACTATATTTCCACGGTCTTTTATAAATAATAGACTCGAAATATTCACTCAGTTATGTAAAGATGGCAGAAATACCAAATATGACAGAGTCAGGTAATGCAGAACAATTTTAGTCCATTTATAATTTCAATAGCACTCGCTTAAAAAAATGAACACATTTCTTTCTTCTTCTGAGTTGAAGAAATGTATGTTTTTTGAAGTACTTTAAATGCAAAGGTAAGACGTGCAACACTGTCTTCAATCATTCACAACGTATGCCTGTGATGTTTTTGTGCAAGTTTTTGTTTTATATTTGCCTGAGAAGTTGTAGTTCTTTTGCTGCGCTTGTTGCAGATTGCTTCAGTTTATCTTGATTTTTGTCCCCACCAATTCCTTTTGATGTATATGTTTGTAGAGAAACTTGAGGTGCTTTAACTGTATCTGATTTTGTAAAGTACAAATTACATTGATTTGATGCACATGCTAGTATGGATGTTGCTCCAGTAGTATAAAAACCAGTCTTTACAGTACATTCCCCACTGAAGATGAATTCAGGTCTGAAATTTAGCACCAACAACCTACAGGTGTGTTAATGTATGTTCATTAATGTCTGTTAATGTATGTTCATTAATGACAAAACTGTCAGATTTTAGAAGTTAAAACCGCTGAAAATATTAGAGACGAAATGGTGTATCTATGACAGGCATGTACTCTTCACACACTTTTATTTTACACAGGTATTTTGTTGCAAAAATACACAGTATACAAATCGTTATTGAGAAAGTAAATATTTTCTTTGGCAATAAAATACAGAACTCCCTACAAGATGAACTGCAAACATTAAGACAATTAGAATGTCATCATGCATTATGTTATATCCAGCTGGCTTGATTAATAACGTGATTGTCGTTTTGTTTGTTTTGGATAAGTGAGAGCAAGCAATTCAAGCAATTAAACATGTTGCATTAAGTTTGTTTTAGTGTACGCTATCGTACATCCCCATGTAGCTTACTATACTTAGGTACCGTTTTATGCCTTTAAATGTTCCTTGTATGTGTCTGGATCTGTATTTAGGGCCTTCGATAGCGATTAAAGGCCCTAGGGTAAGAACAATCCCGGCCTTTTATTGTTCGTGTCCAAACATTGGTTTTCTTTTATAAAATTAAAAAGAAGGGGGGTCGGCTTGGGACCCACTACGGGCCCGGGAAATATATCCCCGGTTGCCTCACTCCCTCGTCGACCCTGTCGGTAGGTGTCATGCATATTCATGAAAAGTTGTGTGAAACTATATATGGTGTTATATATGTATCTATTTAACTTGTATGCTTTAATTTGTAGCGTATGCATGCATATACATACTACGTATGTGCGTACGTACTTACGTAAGCCTTTATGCGTGTATTGATGGATACATATATGTATTAAATGTTTGTATGTTATATGCATGCTCTTAATTTAAAAATGCGTAGCTATGTATACGTATGCGTACTTTGTACAATTCATGTTATTCTGAATCGTCTGTACCTGTGTTTGTATTCTGTATATGTAAGTAGTACTTAAAGTCATCTACAATAATGTATGGGTAGGCGTACTTTTATATTGATGTCACATATGTTTTGAATATGTCAATTTAAGTGATGTGTCCATTCATGTACAAGTGTGTATTAATATATGTACGTCTGTATTGATTTGATCATTGCTTGTACGTTTGTATATGCACAGTGTCTTTATATTCAAGATCAGTTGGATGATAATGCACGTACTACAGATGGCGTACACTGTATGTTTGTAACATGTCTTGTACCAACAATCTTAAACGTTACGTAAATGACTGTTTAAAATAGTCCATAGTAAAAGTCCATTCTGTTGGATTAAAATTAGTATAACCTAAGCAAGCTTGATTGATTGATTGATGATGCGACGAATATGTGAGGATAACGAGAGGAAATGCACTTTTAAAATACAGAAATGAAGTCCACATTAATTGATCGCTTTTGTACTGAATTCAAAGCAAAATAAAATGGCAGAACTGTGCAATGTGGTATAGTGTCATATCTGTAATTACGGAAAGTATGAACCCAGAGGATGACGAGCAAGCGCAGTTGTCTTGACTGATTTATGCCTGCGTGGCAGAACTGCCGTATTTGTAATTTAATGCGATGACTTACACTTTATACAAGCTATTTAGTATATCAAACGATATGGCATGGATTGTAGAGTTTCAACAACAGGTATACAAACCTTCAAAATAAAACATTTTTATAAATAAAATATTCAGCAGGCTGTGAGACAGTTTACTTAAATCGTAAAAAGTATTGTAAAATACTGATTCATTGAAATAGTCATGAAACGGATAATATTAGGACGGAAACTTTAGCTCATTGTGATGAACGTTGTCTCCGCTCGGTGGTCAAGTATTTGGAGCGTCCAACCTCTAATGCGGGGGTTGCAGGTTGAACAAGGGCCGAACCATACTGTAATACATCCGGAGTATGCACATTTGGTTATAGAGCTCCTTTTTAAGACATTCTATGATCTGTGGTCACTTGTTTGATTATGGCAAGTCGGTCATGAAAAATATTCCTCAGACCGAAATAATTAGCCAATTACTAGGAGCAAACATCTCGCAGTGAGTTTATATTGGAATCACGGTACTAATTTAGTTCCCATAGTAAACCTATGCAAACACCATGATATTAAAAAATTTGTTCACTTAAAATTTGTAGTGCTCATAGCCAAACTTATATTTATCAGTATAAATGAAACATGGAAGTCAGCTTCTGTGCAGAGGAAAGGATATGAGCCGCGGCATTTTCTGGAGCTGCATATGTTTGAAACATATCCTTTCAATTCCGCACCAAAGAGTTAGGTGCCAATTTTAGGAATGAGTGATCCAAACTCAAGACTATTAAAGAACTGAAATTCCATTAATGAAATAATGTCTCTATATTTCTTCACTTTTTACTAGGATAAGGTCTCAAAAGATTCTTTTTCCTACAACATAACTTACATTATTAACCAATCCTGGTCAGCGATATCGGTATATAGTCTATTTAAAGTTCACACATTTCTAGGCTGGTTCCCATTTTTCAATACAATTAGTACCGTATGTCCTATTTTGCCCTGGTTTACGTTTGGTGCATTCATATTTTTCCTTTTTCTGTTTGACGTTTGTGCGTTGGTCTGTTCTTATCTCTATGTTGCTTTACCGATAAAACTCGATCTGAACTAAACCTTCTGGTGAACAACTCCAAGCACAGCTGTCTACTGGATGTAAAGGCACGTGCAAAAGTCATCAAGATACAAATACTATTTTTGTCTATGCCAGATATTCATACGGCCTGAGTAATAAAATCTTGAAATAAAAAAATCTTACCTTTCCTTTATCTCCTTGATAACGTAAAACGCAGATAATTTAATCTAATGTTTTTCCTAAATAATGTCTTCCCCTTTCCAATTTCAGCGGATGGCTAAGCGGCATACAATTGCGGTCTGTTTACCAAATGCCAATGCTGCAATGTTATTTCCTTCCATTTTTTTAATTAAGCCTCGCTTTAAATTGCATAGGTCGTCGTCTGCTGCTGTCAGGAATCAGCAACATGCATACGTATTTTAATAAGACAGCTTAACCACTCAACAGTAAATAACTTGAATGGGTCATTTCCGTTGTTTAATTAGAAATAAAACTAATTGCTCTGTAAAATTATAAACAATTAATTATCGCGTGACAGTACATACATATTAGTGGTGAAATATAGCGGTAGTGCGATACCAAAGAATTTTTGAAAAATACAGGAAGAAAAACACGACTGCTTCTATCAAATTTCATTTCACACAGAGGCTATTTAAAGCAGACATAAGTGTCTGTTAAACGTGCTGTGCACATTGTTCTCAGGGTAATATTACTTATAAAGTTATAATAAATATTTAAAATATAATAACATGACTAACAATTGTTTCATTAGGCTTTTTCCTCTAACAAAGTACGAAGCGGTCTTCAAAATTGTGTTACGGTGTGCTCTTAAAAACAGGATCATCATGTGTAGATAAACATAACGTTTCACGCAAGGGTCTCACTACTGAACGAATAAAATAACCTCGTCATCCTGGCAATAAATTCCGTGTTTCACCGACATCCAAAGAACTCACGACAGGAGGCTGTTGTCAACTAAAGGGTCCTTAAGCTTGCAAATAATGCAGACAATTTTCCTCAAATCAGCTAAAAAAAAAATCCACACAACACGAAACCCTAACATTTCACACGTGCGTGTATTTCTCTACTTCTTTTCACATCTGTATAACTCAATGGCAAAATTTTCGGAGCCGAACTGAGTACTTCACGCCATGCAATATAACATATAACACACGATCCAAACACCTAATAATAAAAAAATATTCAAATCCCAAGTTCCATAATCTCTGTCTGTCTATTTGTCTGTCTCTCTCAATATATATATATATATATATATATATATATATATATATATATATATATATATATATATATATATATATATATATATATATATATATATATATAGTCGTTCCAGATTCCTATGAAGGAAATCAAGGTATATATGATTTTTGTATTACAAAGAATTATAAATATATATCAGATAGAACAGACACTACTATCCCTGAATTCTGTAGTAGAATCTTGATTACAGTGGGCAGAAATAATAGTTTAATACAAACAATACTATCATACAGATTAGAGAAATTAAATTCGTACTCTACGGAGTTTCGAACCCAGGTCCCCAAGTAAATAGCACCGATCGCCTTGTCTGCACGCACCAGCCCATACACCGTCATGACTAAGCACGCATCACCAGAAAATGATTGCACAGAGTTGGTGTTATATAAGCTCGTGCGTAGCAGACACACTCGCATTACGACCTAGTAAATAATTTTCATATATATATATATATATATATATATATATATATATATATATATATATATATATATATATATATATATATATATATATATATATATATATATATATATATATTCATATTCCAGTGAAAGAAATAAAAGTATATACGATTTTTGTATTACAGAGAATTATAAATATATACAAGACAGAACAGATAGTGCTACCCCTATTCATTTCAGTCGAAAATTTATTGTAGCCGTATGGCTTTAAAGACGCACTACTGTAAATATACATTGTCTTATTAGTAACTGAGAGGATTATCTAGATTACAGTATTGTAGCTATAAAAGTGGAAAAATATATATTCAACTGCCTCCAGAAAAATTAATTTAATTTTGTTACCTTCACCTAAGTTTAACATGACCCCACACATTTACATTCAGTGTTAAATTAACCACTTATGCATCTGGATAAAATGTTAATATTACTTGTACGTAAGAACTGTAACAACAATGATTGAAACAAGTGACCTCATTGGTTTAAATTGATGACACTATGGTTTGAATAAATGGTCGTTATGGTTTGAATAACTTACCCATATGGTATGAATAGATGATCACTATAATATTAGTTGTCCTTTTTAGGAAATGACAAATGCAATCTGAATCCATAAGCACCATGGGTTGAATATATGACCACAGTAGTTTGAATAAATGTCCAATATGGTTTGATTAGATGACCATTATTTTTTGATAGATGGTCACTATGACTTGAATATATAAGGATTGAACACATGACCACTGCGATTTGAATAGATGACTACTATGGTTTAAATAGATGGGCAATATGATTTACAAATATAACTATCAAGTTATCAATTTTAAAATAAAGAAGCGATAACAGTAACTTGTGTAGAATATGTTGAAATTTATAAGTTATTGAAAGGCAAAACCTGCAAATTTAAGAGAGTGCTATGATATTGATTTGGATTGTAAGAGAAGCATGGCTCAATCAATAATTCATATCCTGAATATAGTAGGACATTTAAATGAATTCAGATTAAACATTATCCTTGTTTCCACAGCTTCATTTGGTAATGGAAAAAAAACCTGCTTTAATTAATTAATAAGCCGGTTCAATAGTTCACCATCGGATAGAATCCACGAATAATGTACTATCTCACAATTCAATCAATAAAACCTTGTTAATTGCGTTGTGATGTTGGGAACAAAGTAATTGACAATCAAGGAAATTAGTTTGAGTATTAAAAGTTAGGAATGTGAATGACCAGTTACAATTAGGGAGGTTATACACAATGTATGATTCAAAGGTCGTTCACTTAAGAAAAATACTGACCACGCATACACACACACTTTCTCTCTAAGACTTGATATAAGGTTAAAGCTGTCCTTGACTATCAGGCAAGAAACACGCGTGACTTTTTAGATTCATTAGACAGACCTCTCTGACCTTGA